>CM028249.1:44540236-44724455 GCA_016432835.1 Brassica nigra
GATTCTGATGGAGTCAAATTCTCGAGATCCCGGTCGGATGCTTGAGTCGCGAGGAATCCTCGGAGGTTTCTTTACATGTTCTGAGGCTTTCCTTCACGTATTGCCATGTGGTTCCCGATCCCGGCACCATTGTTAAATTAACCCGTCGCCGAACTCTCGATCAGCCAGCTCGCGTTCCTGCCTTAGAGAGTTGGCTTGGCGTACTAATTCCAAGTTATGAGCTCGGGATCGATCTCAGTCCTGGTGATTTGAAGGCCTTTGGAGCACTTTCGACCCGGCCGGGGCGGCAGTTACTCCATGCTGCCTAAGAAGGATATGGCCATAATTAGGGGAATACTTCAAACCGCAAGTCGTGGCAGGGAGTGTTTCTTCTTTGTCGAATAGATGGTGATTACTATTAGGAGGCTGCCTCCATCTATTTCATGCATGGAACTTCAACGAGGTAATGAAATGCTTCGTTGTCTATTTGTTATTAGGAGTGTGAGTTTTTAGTGAAAAAGTTTAAACTTTGTAGAAACGGGGCTGTTGCGCATTTGCATGGTGATCTTTTTTGATCAAGAGGGATCTCCTTAGGTCAAAGGCGTTTTTCTGGAAGTCCTTCACTCTTGAGCGGATTCAAGACGCGGTAGAGGCTTCGAGACTCTGTCCGACATATGATGCGGAACCTTGGTTATCGAAGCCGACTTCGGATGTAAGCGAGATCTCGTAAAGGAAAATCGATGGTGGGGAAGGTTGAGGAAGATCCTTCACGTTGGAAACCACTAGTTTTGTTCCAACGGAGCCAGCCAGATTTTCCACTTCCAACAATTTCTTTGGCGGCCTTCCTCCGAGTTTGTTACTGACGAGTATTTGGAGGATGAGGGAAGCAATGGGTTTTGCGAGGTTCCATGGATCGATGAGGTTTGTCCTTTGAACTTCTAACCATATTCTTGAATCTGCATATATGTATGTTATTGATCTTGAATTTATCACGGGGACTAAGAGTGTTTGGCAATAAATTTGACTCAAGTTTCATGCAGTCTAGGATTTAACTTCAAGACCAAAGAAGCTGGCGAGCTCTTCCGATTCGACAAGAGGTTAAAGGCAGCGAGCGAAAGCAAGCTGAGCTTCATGCTCGAGCTCTTGTTGGCCGGAAGGAAGGAAGAGAAGGATGAATCGGCGAGGTGAAGAAGGCGGAATCGTTTGCTGCTGAGTTTCAATGTTTTAAAGATTTCGGGGAGTTTGTTGGCGATTTCCTTGAGTGCGGGGCTCGGTGCGTAAACCTACAAGTCTCAGAACCAGTTTCTCCTTTGATTCGAGATTGCTGAGATGAAGGACTTCATGGCGAGTGTGCTCATGCTGAGTCCTTGGTTCCTCCGTCGAGAAAGAGTCGGAGACTATAGGACCTATCGAGGTTTCGAGGATCTGGTGGAGGCGAGAGCGATGAGACGCCGAGGGTGGTGGGAGCAGCTCAAAGGTGTGAGCGAGGAAGTGGACCAGCCTGCAGTTCATTGAGGTTCCGCATCTGGATTTCTCGATGTTGACTTCCTTTTGTGAATCGTATGTTTTGGCGTGTGTGGCGTTTTAGGATTTTATTCTCGCGACCGTTGGAGGTTGCATCTTATGTTTTGGGACTGGCGTTGGTGGAATCCCGCCGTCTTTGCGGACTTTATAAATATGAAAATTTGCGAAATTTAGTCTTTGTTTTGATTTATACTTTCGTCAAGTGTAGAGGAATCACAGTAGTCACTTATCTAACCCTATCTTTTTTTGTCGCTTGAGTCCGTATGCTACTTTCTAGCGGCGTTTTAGGTGTAGCGATAAGAGACATGTTTGGGATCTTATCACGATACTATGTCTGTAGAGGGCAAGACCTGGAAACACTTACTCGACTTTAAAGCTGTCGATGACTGATCGGCTTTCGTTTTGCCTGTTAGTGATTTCTTCCTGATTCTTTTCGTTTAAAGTCAGCGATAGTCGCCGGCTTATATGACTTGTGTTAAAAGAATCGAGCTATCTTCGAGTTTATCCGGGGCGCTAAACCAAAATTTTGGGTTTCTTGTATAGCTATGATATCCTATCGGATGTAGAGGACCTTGTAGTCTGACCTCGAGTTTGTATTGAGTGAAACGTTTGAGTCGTCCGTCGGGAATGAATGCGGCGGGCATAAGTTATTTTAAGTCGCGGGTGGACTGTTTTGTGGATGATACGAGTTTGTTATCTTTTTTCAGAAGTTCGCGGCGTCTCGGCGTTTCTTTCGAAGATATGATTTTCGTTTTTCGAAGTGTTTAGTTTTCTTAAGTAGCATAAAATAGATAGAAAGAATTTTATTTGAAAATTTGAAAAATTTGAGTACATATGCGGATATTTCGCGTTTTGTGGGAGTATAGAATTATCGTTACCCACTTTTGGTGAGGAGGATCTGAACTTCGCCGGGTTTGACGAGCTGCCTCGTTACCTCTTCGAGGGATCAAGCCATCTAGTGGTTCTGATAGTTGCGCAGGCGTTTTACTCCCGTCGCGTTGCCGTTCCGATCGTGCTGGTCGGATCGTGGTTTTGTCGCGAGGAGTCGAGCTGTCTGCTACGGTGGACTCGGAGGCTTTGTCGCTGTCTTGAATGCGTTGCCTGTTGGGATGATTCTGGATCATCTTTTCGAGTCTTCAGAATGTTGTGTGATTCCTTTGCTCGTTTGGGTTGGCGGCTGGGGCGTTCGATCTTTTACAGGTTGAACTTCGGCTAGGTACGAGTCTCGATTGTTTCTGACTACGGATACTGCGGGCCGATTGGAAGTCGGAATTTGATGCGAGTGATATGTGGATGGTACTGCCTTCATGGAGTTAATCAAGGGTTCCCATGATGGCGTTGTAGATGGCGGGTTATCGACTTTCGCGAACTTCGGCGATTTTGTGACTTCTTTCCATGCATGGGAGCTTAATTCTCGAGGTCATGGAAGTATCGAAACCAGTCAAAGGTTTTGGCTCGGGGCGACTTCCCAAGTGGGATCTTCATCCTGTAGAGGTTATGCGGAAGATAGCGTTGACCGTACTTCCTGTATCGGCGAGGATGCGGCCGACCTCGAGATCCTGGATTACGGATTCGATAACAAAAGGATGCATAATGAGGCTTGTCGATTCGACAGTTTCCTGTTCCTCGAAAGTGATGGTGGTTAGGAATATAAGCTATCAGGAAACCAGTTGGAACTTGTCTCCGCTTTTAGCCCGTAGGCTTTTATCGGCGAGAGACAGAGTCTTGGTAGAACTGTGATCCTCCGATGATCATGTTTACCCTCTGGCGACTGTTGTTGTTCCTAGTCGTCTTGTCTCCTTCGCGTTTTCACCCGATTGATTTTGGTTAGCGGTCCTCGAAGATAGTTTTGTTGGTCTTTAGGCGATTGAGGTCAGGAGCAAGTCCTTTATACTCTTGACCTTTGATAGTTGGCGGTGAGGAGCTTTGCGGCGAGCGAGCGCCGAATACGCAGTTAGCGGTGGGTGACCTCTGGTTTCGTGGAACTTCGCGGTAGGAATTATCCTTGTACTGGTTCCTGGTCCAGGTGTTTCCGGAGGTTTGCCTTGCTCGAGTTGATGCGTAGTTATGCTGCGTAGGGCGTCTTCCTTCGTGATGGGCGTACTTGTCGTTCACGAGAGGTTTCTTCTTGGAGGGCGTTTTCTGTGATCCGTGCTTCTGCGATGAAGCTTCATCTCTTCCTCCATGATGATGAAGTCCGTTGCTTTGTGGAGTATCCTGGATTGTCCGGCTTTTCAGTAGTATCCACTTTGGAACCGACTTGTACCAAAGAGTTTTCCTCAGGCGTCGATTGCGACATTGTGGCTGATGCACATACTGGCCATCACCAGTTTGAACCTTACATGAAGTCGCGGGCGGCTTCGTCCTCCTTCTGAGCTAGACTCCATAGGTCCACGTGGACGTTTCTCTGTCCATGAACATGGGTATTGTTTGAAAGCGCCGAGGCAAGTTGGCGAGCTTCGATGGAGTTCCTTTTGAGCCGGAGAACCATTGGTATGGCGCTTTGAGGTGCTTTCGGCGAAGAAGACAATGACCAGCGTCTCGTTAGCGTTCGGGAGTTTGCACCTACCATTGCGATGGAAGGACTGCAGGTGCGACTTAGGATCCGTCGATACCGTCATAGACCAGGATTTTGATTTTCCACGGTCTGAGATCACGTGTTTCCGTGATCGGCGGTGAGCGGTGTTTTCCGTGCTTCCCAGGAATATCGATCTCGGGGTGGAACTGGTTGCCTGATGGATTTGCGATTTCCTGCTTTCCGCCGACGGTCTTTTTGAGAGATTAGCGGAGATCATGGATCTCGAGCTATTGCTACCCAGTTCCTCCGAGTTTGTAGTCGCGGATCATCGACCTGATCTTCGAGTTCTTCCTGCCCATCCGTGGAGTTCTTCTTCCTCTTAACATGGAGCCTCGAAGGATACCGTCTGCCGTGGACTGGCTTCCGGAGTCCTCCCCAGGGTGGATGTAGGAACGAAATTCACACCGTCAATTTCGATAAATAAGATTAGCGGAGGAAAGCCAAGTAAACCCGACTTTCCTTGAAGGTCAGTTCTCTCGCGTTGCCACGAAATCGATAAAGTTCAATGAAGAAAATAAAGAGTTGAAATATTTGCCGAGGCGTTTTATTAGATAAAGATCACAGTACAAGGTTTCTCGAGAAGAGCAAGAGATTGCGATTAAAGAAAAATAGAGTCGCCAGGCAGTAAGCGTCCTAAGCCTTGCTCGGTCTAACCACACTAAACCCAATTCTTAAGCTAGCAGGATGCTCTAAGTCTAATTTTGGGATCCCTCCCTCTTCTCTTGCTCTCCTTATATATCCACTCCAAGGTCGGTTTGCCTTAGGATGATGGACCTGCCTTTGGGCCCAAGCTTATCTCTTGGGAAATATTCCATTTTCGTCGGTCTTAATAATTATCCTCGAGTTTTCCGCTATTTTTCGGTGACTTGATGTTTATCCGGCGTTAGTCGGATAAACCGTCATAGCCTGATTGGGCCTGAATCCTTAAAATCGTAAAGTAAGTCCGTGGACTTGTCTTAAGTCGTTGAGCGTTTTATCGATTTCTCGGAAAGTATCTTTCTCATAAAATAAACCATTATAGCTTAAAGGATCGATGTTGAGTTAATCGATCTTTATTTTATCGATATCTTCTACGAGAAATCCAATCCTTAGTTTTTATCGTAAAACATCGAGGGCGATTCAAGCCGAATCGAAAGATGTTCATTCCATAGCGGTGTCGTACCAAACTCGAGGATCGATCAAACAAGCCAAGATGGGATCAGACCGAGCATGATGGGACCGAGACCAGGGCGAGGGCCGTCGACGGAGCCAGGCGAGTGCGGCGAGGCGGCCGAGGCAGCGTGCCGCCGGCGCCAGGCGGGTGTGCCCAGCGTGGCCAGCCGCGATGAAGCGTGCAGCGGTCACCAGGCGACCCGTGGCTGGCGATACGCCCGGCGCCAGGCGGCCCGTGTGGCAGCATGCCGCCCGGCGTAGGCGACCAGCGTGGCGATGCCGCGGCGCCAGGCAGGCGTGCAGCGGCGTCAGAGCGGCCAGCGTGATGCAGAGCGCCAGGCGAGCCAGCGTACCGCGCCAGCGGCGAGGAGTGCGCCCGGTGCCAGGCGGCTTCAGCGTGGCGTCTGCATCTTCAGAGCCGTCTGCGTCATGGAGTTTTTCGTTGTTCGATCTTTCCCCGTTAGTGCGATCCGTGCGGGGAAATCTTTGAGTTTGGAAGGATCTTTAGCGTGGATTTCGAGATAACGTTTTGACCCAACAGTTAGCCCCAGCTCGTAAGATGGGAAGCGATTTTGCGGTGATTAATTTTTGAAAATCGAATTTACCGGCTAAGGATTTTCAGCGAGAGCACAGTGTGTCATCACCCCGCTTTTCTTATAAATAGCCAGCCTTCCCTTCATTTCTTCACATCTTTTCAAATTCTCTCTTCTTCTCTCGAAAGAAAATGTCTTCATCCCAAGTTGAAAAGAATGATTCGATGTTGAGATGGGTGAGGCGGCCCAACTCCGTCGGTTCGGCCAGCCAAGCTCCGGCTTCAGGCCGTTCAGGAAGCTACTCCGTCCCTCATTGATGGGTTTTATTCTTTCAAGGCTAAGCTATCACGGCGTAGTGCTGCGAAAGGCAAAAAGCGGGCGAGGACTGAGACGCCCGATGTTCCTTCAGCTCCAACCCTTTGCTGTTTCTCCGATCTCTTTGCCTGCTCCTTGGCCCTTAGCCTGTTCCTCCGGTTCCCAGCCAGTCCCATCGATGCCCTCCCGTCTGCGGAAGGGCTATTGTTCGAACAGACTCTTGATGTTCAGGTCCATCCATCGGGTTCTTGACTTGCTCGATCGTGATCTCGGAAGAGGATCACGATAGAATCTGCACCTCTTCCCGGCGAAGAGGAACTTGTCTTAGGACTGCCAGCGTGGTGGTGCCGTTGCGAGGGAAGGGCAAAGGGCTGGTCGGCATCGGGAGCAAAAACGAAGTGCGAAGAAGGCGAGAAGCGAACTCTCGAGCCGTTGGCGCGTCATCGTTCAAGGTTGATTTTAATCTGTCCGCGAATTCTTGTATTGCTTTCTTTTCGATGATACTTACTCCCTTCTTTTGCGGACAGTTATTATGCTGATTATTGGAATGCTTGGTGAGTGAATTCGGAAGTCATTATGCTCGAAGGATTTGGAGTCATGCGCAGGAAGCGTGAAGCGCACTAAGGCGCATGCAGGCTGTCGAGGACACCATGCCTTGACGTCCCAGCTTGAGGTTACGTATCAGTGATCTTGGCGTGACCTTGGGAAGACCCGAGTTCGTTACTCAAGAGTGAAGAAGAAAGAGACAAATCCTCGGAGTCCGCCGTCTTGGGGAAGATCAAACTCATGAGGAGATGAGCGCCGTAGATCCTCGGAGGTTGCGATGCCAGCGGCGACTTTTTGGTGCGTCGGCGAGGATGGCCACCCTGTTTGAGTCCTTGATAGCCATCCATGAAGGACTTGGCTTTAGCGAGGGATCGAGGGAGTTTGAGTGAGCTCGAGTTGCTTCAAGGAAATTAGGCGACCACGAGGAGATTCGATCGATCCTTGCTGGCCTGCAGGCGAATGCACCCTGCGTCGACCTCCGAAGACTCAGAAGATCAGGGCCGCGGGGAGAAGATTGCGAGGCTGGCGTGGGCGAGGTGGGTAGTGGCGATCTCGCGACGAGGGAAGCGGCGAGGCTATCCCTATCCGGTGAGGATGAAGGTGGCGCTCCGGGGCGCTAGGTTTATCAATCCCTTCTGGGATTTCGTTTTATGTGTTCGGCCGTTAAGAGGCCATGATGTATTACGGGACTGGCCGTTGGTGGCGAATCCACCTTTTGGGGTTTTGTTTGAACTTTGCGGTCTCAATCTATAAAGCGTTTTCGATTATTTATGAACTTCAGTTTTGAAGTATGAGAAGAGATGTGAGTTTTCGTCTCATTCCTAGTTCCCGATGATCACCGTACTATTGTTTGCATAAAGCGAGATTTTCCAGCGGTTTACAGATTCTGGCGAAGTTAGGTGAAACAAACATAGCTTAAGTGAAGAGACAAATTTTTGGATCTAGTATATACCATACTATGTCGTGAGATGTCAAGATCCAGCGTGGCTGGGTTTAGGGCAAGACCTAGGTTTACTCGGACTGAGGCTTTGCGATGACAAATCGGCTTCGTTTTGCCTGTTTGCGATTTTAACCTGACTTCGTACCGTTTAAAATCCGCGAATTGTTGTCGACTTATATGATTTGTTTGAAGTGAGTCGAGCTACTTCCTTCTGAAGAGCTAGACCAAAATTTTGGATTTCTTGTATGGCAGCTATGTTTATCCTTGTCGGATGTAGAGCCTACCTTGAAGAGTATTTTGTCTGTTTAGGGCGTTAGAGTTAGTTTGTTGTGATCAGCAACAACGAAATGATACCGTTTTGAGATGCGTTTGTATGTTGAGGCGAAGATTTAGTCTCATGATGTTTCGCGGAAAAGAATGTCCTTCAAAGCGTTGCGCGTCTACAGGCTGAATTCGATTCCTTATGCGCATCTCGTGTTGAAGCGGCTTGCGGGCTTTGGGGATGTTTTTGCGAATGTTAGCAGCCAGGAAACTGTTGTTTCCGTTTTGGGCCTTGGGACCAAGGGGTCGTAAATTTGACCAGGGGAGAAGCATTCTTTTGCTTTGTGAAGTGTTGGCCCTCAGGTTTGTTTTGGATGTAATAATGCGCTTAGTGGATACTAGATCCGTTGTTGTGGCGTTTAGGCTGATTTGAAAAAGTCGTGAAAAGTTTGAAAATTTTAGAGTCTTGAAATTTGTGGGAGTATCACAGTATCATTACCCTCCCCTTTTAATGGGGGATAGCTGAATCCGCCGGTTGGCGAGTTACTTCATTACCCCCTAGGGGATCGCCATCTCGTAGTTCTTTTGTACCACGTTTTATTGTTTAGTGGTAGTATTTTTTAGGTGCATCGCATTCCAAGTTCGGGATTTTGGCGTCTTGCATGTTTGCGATTTGGTATGAACCTGGTCGGACTACTTTTATGACTTTATGCGGTCCTTCCCGTTTGCTCCAGTTTTCCTGCGTTTAGTTCGGTGTTTTTGGAAGACTTTCGCGTAAACTAAATCGCCTTCTTTGAACCTCGATGGCGTGCGTTTGAGTTGTAGTACCTTGCGACGGCGTGCTGGTAATTCTGGATTGAATGAGTGCCTGGTCGTTCATTGATTGAGGTCGAGATTGTCCAGCATCATGGCGTTGTTTAAATCCTCTCTTTCGGGAGGAATCTTCTCCGTACTCGGGAATTCTACTTCATCATGCATTCCGTTCCATAGCGAGGCGAATGGAGTTTCACCGTAGCCCGTCTTGGGGTTATGCGATGTGACCAAGAACTCCTTGAGCTCCTCTGCCCATCGCCCTTCTTGGCGTCTAGGCGTTTCTTGAGTCCGTCAGGGCGGTCTTGTTGATGGTTTCTGCCTGTCCGTTGCATTGCGGATATCTGGGAGTTGACTTTGTAAGTCATTATTTTCCATTTTGCAGAATGCTTGAATCGAGCAGAGATAAATTGAGATCCATTATGCTACGATTTCGTATGGGACCCCATGTCAGTTATGATATGTTTCGGGCGAAGTTCTCGACTTGTGTGTCTTTGATACTTGCGTAGGATTCTGCTTCTACCCATTTGGAAAAGAAATCCGTAAGGACTAGGAGGAAGCGTTTTTGTTTGATGGGTGCATAGGTCCGACAATGTCCATGGACCATCGCATGAAAGGATAGGGGCGAGATTGAAGAGGATTTCAGCGGGTTGATGGATTGTTGGAGCATGCCTTTGGCATTTCGCGCCGAGGCGAATTTCACCAGATCTTTACCATGGTTGGCCAATAATAACCGTGGCGTTTGATTTTGACTGCGAGATCTTCGCCAGAATGATTTCCGCATGATCGAGAATGGACCTCTTCCATGATTCTTCTTGCCCTTTCCCCTTCTGCATGTCATGAGGACCAGAGAAACACCACTTATAAATTTCTCCCTCTATCGTGGCGTACCGTGCGGCAGGTTTCACTTCTGAGCAGCCCATTTTTGGCGGGTAAGGTTCCATTCCGCGATATAGGCTCGGATTGGTTCTAACCAAGGGCTGTCGCAGCCATACTCGGTTGGGTCCACATCCGCTTCGGTTGATCCTCGACTTCTTCGCATCTTCAATCTCTTCCGGATTAGATTGGCGACCACTGGTGGTCGATGCTTGGATGTTCGATGAATTCGAGGGATTATCCTGGAGCCCTGGATCTGAGCAGGCGAGGGCAGCCAAGGCGTCGGCCTGGGCGTTTTCGGCGAGGAATTCTGGTCAGAGGCGAACTGGTGAAACTTCTGAGCCAGTTCTTGGGCGAGTTTTAGATATGCGTCCATCCTTTAGTCTCTTGCCTCATATTCTCCGCTGTATTGATTGGCGACTAGCGAGAATCGCGGTAAAGCGTGAATATTACAGATTTTTAATCCATGGGAGCCTGCGACGAGCCGTATTCTGCCTCATTGTTTGAAGCATGAAAAGCCAATCGGAAAGACTGTTCTAGGATTTCCCGTTAGGAGGTGTGAGTTAAGTATTCGATTCGGATCCTTGTTTGGGCGAAGATCCGTCGGCGTGGAGGACCCAAGTTGAGTTTGGTTCCTCGTTAGTCATGCCTCTAGTGGGTAACTACCAAGAAATCCATGAGAATACTTGGGACTTTGCACATGTCCTTGGGCGATATTGACGTCGTATTCACTCAGTTCGATTGCCCATTTTGCGAGCCTACCAGATTGGCTCGGACTATGCAGGATTATCCGCGGTGGGGCGTGGTGAGAACCACTATAGTATGAGACTGGAAATATGGTCTTAGTTTTCTTGCGAGGTTATGGCGAATGCTAATTTTCCATTAGCGGTATCGAGTTTCCATCCAGTAATGTCTTGCTTATGTAAAGATTGGCTTTTGTTAGCGGCGTTCTTCGTATCAGGCTGCCAGACTCTGTTGCGGAAACTGCGATATAGAGGAAAGGGTTCACCTTCCACGGTTTCGCGAGGACTGGTGGAGTGGCCAGGTAATGTTTCAACTGTTGGAAAGCTTTTCACATTGCTCGGACCATTCGAACTTCTTGTTTCCCTCAATGTTTCATAAAAGCGGTAAACACTTATCCGTGAAGCGAGATGAAGCGGTTCAAAGCGCTGACTCTTCGGTTAGCCTCTGGACTTCTCGCTTGGTTCTCGGGGAGGCCATCTCTATCAGTCGTCGATTTGTTTAGGGTTGGCCTCGATTCCAGCGATCGTCCACGAGGTATCGAGGAATTCTCGATGCCACAGCGAACCTACATTTCGGGGTTGAGTTTCATGTTATGCTGGTTGAGTCGTGCAAAACATTCCTCTGGGTGGGCTACATGATTGTTCGTCAAGAGATTTTACGAGCATATCATCGATGTATACCTCCATAGTTTTCGAGTTGCTCAGCAAACATTCTGTGGCGAGTCGCTGATCACGTTGCACCCGTTTTAAGACCGAAGGCATTACCTTATAGCAATACGTTCCGCGGTCTGTGATGAGCGCAGTTTTCGCGGTCGTCGGGATTCATCATGATCTGATTGTATCGGAAAAAGTGTCCATGAATGACGAAGCTTGTTTCCAGCGGTTGCCGACCAATCGGTCGATGTCGCGGGAGGGGAAGCAGTCAACCCGGACAGGCTTTATTCAGATCCGTGAAATCGACACGGACTTCGCCACTTGCCGTTCTTCTTTTTACCACGCGACAGGGTTGGCAAGCCAATCCGGATACCACTTCTGTTATCGACCCTACTTCCGGGGCCTCCACTCTTTGGGACTGCGGAAGGTTTCTGGCGATCGTGATCGTTGCTTTTCGAGAGGTCGATTTTGGAATTTTTCCGTTTTAGTTGGTGGCGAGGTAGATCTGCGCTGCTCCATGACTACCATGTATTGTTTGACGGCGTCGGGAACTTGAGGCATAGGTGGAATGTTGATGGGATCGCTCTCATGGAGTTTAGCCAGGGAGTTCCAACTATCGCGTTGTACGACGTTGGACCATCGATCACCAGGAATTCCGTGTTTTGGCGGCGCTCCGGCTCTGACTAGGAGGTTAGTCGAGCCGAGGGTCATAATTTCTCGAGAGTCGAATCTGGGCTGGGGTCGTCTGTAAGGATGCTTAGATCGGCGCCATCCTCTCAAGGGTGCTTTTATAGATAATATTAGCCGAGCATCGGTGTCGACTAATACCCTTATACGTCAATACCCTGGATCGTGACTTCTATTACGAGGAGATTGTTGTGAGGTTTGGCCATACTGGCCGTTGTTCGATCCTCGAAGATCACGATGTTGCGGGCTGTGAAGAAGCCATACTGAATTTCGATCGATTGGTGGTTTTCGAGTTAGAGAATCCGTCCCGCCCCTCTGGCGCCAAACTGTGGGACCAAAATTCACACCGTCAATTTCCGATAAATAAGATTGCGGAGGAAAGCCAAGTAAACCGACTTTCTTGAAGGTCAGTTCTCTGCGTTGCCACAAAATCGAAAGTTCAATAGATAAACCTTATATATCCACTCAAAGTTCGGTTTGCCTTAAGATGATGGACCTTGCAGGGCCCAAGCTTATCTCTTCAGGAAATATTCCATTTTAGTCGGTCTTCGTAGTTATCCTCGAGTTTTTCCGCTATTTTTACGATGACTTGATGTTTATTCGATGTTTGGAAACGGATAAACTGTCATAGCCTGATTGGGCCTGAATCCTTAAAATCATAAGTAAGTCCGTGGACTTGTCTTAAAATCGTGGAGCGTTTTATCACGATTTCTCGGAAGACTATCTTTCTCATAAAATAAACCGTATAGCTTAAAGGATCGATGTTCAAGTTAATCGATCTTGTTTTATCTGATATCTTCTACGAAAATCAATCCTTCTAGATTTTGTAAAAAGCGTCGAAGCGATTCAACAACGAATCGAAGATGTTCATTCCATAGCCGTATCGTACCAAACTCACGAGGATCGATCAAACAAGCCAAGATGGGATCAGACCGAGCATGATGGGACCGAGGACGCCGGCGAGGTCGAGTGCCGCGCGCCAGCCGGCTTGCGGAGCAGCGTGCCGGCGCCAGGCGGGGCGTGCTGCGGCGCCAGGCGTGCGTGCGCGGCGCCAGGAGCCGGCCAGTACCGCGATGCGCCCGGTATGGGCGGCCCGTGTGGCGTGCCGCCAGTGCTAGGCGGTGCCCCGTAGGCGAGCGTGCGTACGGCGCCAGAGCCAGCCAGTGACCGATGCCGCCGGCGCCAGGCCCGGCCGCGTGGCAAATCGCCCGGCGCAGGCGAGGTGCCGGCGCCAGGCGGTGCCGCCCGGTAGGGCGGCTCGCGTGGCAGCGTGCCGCTGATGCGCCAGGCCGTCTTGCCGTCCGTGGGTTTTCCGTTGTTCGATCTTTCCCGTTAGTCGTCCGTGCGGGAAATTTTGAGTTTGGAAGGATCTTTAGCCGTGGATTTCGAGATAACCGTTTTGACCCCAACGGTGGGTGTCAGCGTCTTCATCGGAAGGATCCGATTGGCTGATATCCAGATTGATGCGCCGGCGCCGCTTCCTTTTTCCGTACGGGGTGGAAGGTTCTGCGAGGTCGCTTTTGCTGTCCTTTTGGAGCCGTTTCCTCGGGTGGGCTCTTTCGAGGCATCTTTTCGTTCTGCGGAGATCAGTCGAGTCTTCGCCAGTGCCTTGGTGGATCCGCTACAAATTACTCCTCGCAGTTAAGGTTTCACCTGTTTTGCGAAGCGAGGTTATCAGCTTGTCTGTTGTTCGCCCGTTCGGAGGTAAACAGTTCCTTCATTTGTCTGAGCTTCGTGTTTGCATCAGCAGTGACTGTGGACGATATCTCCGCTGGAGTCTTCTCACGTTAGGCGTCGTGTTCCGTCTAGCTGGCTGGTCTTTGGTGACGCCAGGACATGATCGGCGTGTGCAGTTAGAGATAGATAGATCCGTAACCCCCGCTCTTCTAGCCAAACTGTGGGAACCGAAATTCACACCGTCATTTCCGATAAGCGATTTGTGGAGGAAAACCGAGTTAACCCGATCTTCCTTGAAGGTCCCGGATATCTGCTGGGCCACCGATACAATCAATGGAGATTAAAGTTGCGAAAAATAAAAATCGTAAAGTTGAGCGAAGACATCTTATTTCTGAATTCTCGCTTGAGTGTGTACAACAAGCAAAGAAATCGGCTGTAAGAGGTGTCGAAAGTCCGCTAGTCCGTCAGCCTAAGTCTATCCTAGTTGAGTCAGTGCTCGCTAGTGAAAACAGAAAAGAATGCTAAATCGCCTAAGTGCTAGAAGTGCTCGAAGTTTGTGATCTTTTGCTCCCAAAGCTCTCCTTATATACTCCTCTTAAGACGGCCTATCTTCTTTCGGCTGAGTCGGCTTTTTCCATTCTCGCCCATCTTCGTGTTTATCGAAACTTGACATTTATCTTCGGAAAACTTGACATTTATCTTCTGGAAACTTGATATTTATCTCTTTTGTGAGGATAAGGATAAACCGTCATAGTTATCCTTCCTTTCGAAAATCGTGGTGGGCGCTTTGGCCATGTCGGGCCATTTAGACGATTTTACGGCTTTTCAAAGAATAGTCTTTGAAGGTTTCGCATTCGGCGAACCCCACCGTGATAGTCGAGATGTTTGGTGTTTAATAACCGTGATCGTACCAAACTCACGAAGATTGATCAAAACAAGCCAAGATGGGATCAGACCGGCATGATAAGACCGAGACCAGGGCGGGCGTCGCCGCGTCAGGGGCTTGCGCGGCAGGCCGCTTATGAACGCGTGCGCCCGGCGCCAGGCCGCTGCGACGCCGCCGGCGCCAGGCGGGTGCCGCCGGCGCCAGGCCGCCCGCGTGACACGCGTGCCGGCGAGGTCGAGGTGCCGCTGCCAGGCCGGCCGCGTACGCTGCCGCCGGGCGCCGCCGTGTGACGCTGCTGCCGGCTCCAGGCGGTGCCGCCGCGCCGGCCCTCGGATGCGTGTCCCCGGCGCCAGGCGAGTGCCGCCAGCGCCAGGCGGGTGCCGCCGGTGCCAGGCCGGTGTGCCGCCCGGCCAGGCCGCCGTGGCGCTGCGCCGGGCCAGGCGGTGCCGCCGCGCCAGGCCGGCTTGCATGACGTGCCGCCGGCGGGCGGCTTACGCCGATGGGTTCTCCGTTGCCGATCTTTCCCTGTTTATCGTTAGATGCGAAATCTTTGAGTTTGGAAGGATCTTTAGTCAGATTTCGAGATAACCGCTTTCAAGGGTTTGAGTAATGAGGCTTGAACTTTAGACGCTTAAAATATGAACTTTTAAACAATCGAAGGCTTTCGGAAGAATCATTGTAGTTCGGACAATCCGGACATGGGTTTAAGGGACCAAGATGCTGCCGTTGCGAGATCACGAGACGATTGCATAGATGGGAACCAGGACCCTTGCCGCCCGGCAGACGGGAGACGACAGGCCTGCCGCGGCAGACGGGACAGGGCAAGCCTGCCGCCGGCGCCAGCGCCGCCCGTCATCTTCGTCGCCCGGTGCGCTGTTGCTTGCCTTCATTGATCCCCGGGGCTCACGGTCCGTTCATGCCTTCTTGTGAGTTCATCGAGTGACGACCCGTTTCTTGGTTTTGATCGTCACTTGGTTTTCTTTCGAGGACTTTCTGGTGACGATTTCGTCGTTGACCGATTTTGACCCCAACACTACAACTCGACCTTTTATTTGAGAGAGTAAAAATCACTCCTTAGGGTAATTTGAGTAATATCAAATTTGGCGCCGTTGCCGGGTAGCTTTGATCGCCATTAGATCTCATCTAGTTAGATTTACTCTAGGTTTTTCTATATTAGTTTATTTACATAAAAAATTTATTCTGTTTCATGTACCTAAATCTTAGTACCAAGAACAACAATGAAGAGAGGATTTTTGGGTTCTTCAAAGAAAGAGTCTGCTGGTTTATGCACGATCCATAAGTCTATGAGGGAATTATTGTTCGGCACCCTCCAAGAAGCAGCGATCGACAGCGTGAACCAAGCATCGAACAACACTTTTCATCCTGTGCCGGACAATACTGTTCACCCAGTACGGTTAATCTTGGTACTATTCATCCCGCTCCTGTTCATCGCAATATTATTCACCCCGGTACTGTTCATCTTAGTATTTTCCACTCTGCTACTGTTTATCTAGCTACTGTTCATCCCGCTACTCTTCATCCCCCGTCGATCGACACTGTTCATCTTGCGTCGATCGACACTGTTCACCTCTCGTCGATTGATATTGTTCATCCCCCGTCGATCGACACTGTTCATCACGATACCGTTCATCTCAACAGTGTTCATCAAGTGTCAAACGACGTTACCTGCGTTTAGATAGAGAAGGTTAAAGTGCTCATACTTAAGGTCGATGAGATTGGTATCTTGCGAGACGAAGAAAGTCGCCCTCGCAACAGCGCAGGACAATTGATAAATGCAGATGGTGCTGTAATCTCTGATGTGATTGATGTTGGTGAGATGATTAACTTTGATCTGAACCGCGAATGTTATGATTGGGGAAGTGAGGACGCTTTTCAAGGTCTTCCTCATGAAGATCCCAGAGACCTTATTAAAGAACTTGAGGAGCTAGCCTCAACAAGCAATCAGAATGAAGTATATGTAGACCATATTATCTGCAAGATCTTCCCCTATTCTCTATCTGGAGATGCAGTTAGCTGGTTCAGTCAGCTGCAGCCAAGATCTTTAACCTGCTGGGAGGACATTAAAACCGCCTTTCTCAACAAATTTCTCTATGAAGCTGCAGCAACTCAACAGAGGAAGCTTGATTATATGTTGGACCAGATGATTAAAGATAGGGAGAAGGAATTGATGTCTAGTTGCTGTAAGATGTTGGGTGTAGTCTACACCGAGCCAAATGAGGAATAAGAAACCATGAGCACTCACATCAAGAAGCCAGACATTTAGGTTCAACATGCAGATGAGGGTATGCAGAGGGATAAACTGAACAGAAGATATCTGGTCAACCATAATACGGTAGAGGATGATGAACAACATGGATATGGAGAGCCGAGCAGAGTAGAAGAAGCTGATACTAGTGATCCGACCTGAGCATTGATCGACAGCAGCACCTCAGGATCGATCGACAGCAGCACCTCAGAAACTATCAACACGGACTTTTGTGATTCATCGATACCTCTCAAAATCCCTGATAGATCAAGTTGTCCTCAGGACATTGTAGACACAACACAGAAGAGCACTTATATGCGCAGAGGAAGCTATTGGGATTAACAAAAGAGTGAAGAGGATACATGACCCTGTGAAGATTGTGGTTCCCATCGCTATCACTGATCTTGAGTTGCCTATTCCACCAGATAGAAGTATGCTGTTAGGTTCTTACAGTGGAGTATTTGATGATCCTCTATATGCAGAAGCTTCTCCGAGAGGGTTGAATTATAGAAGTGTAGTCGATATATGACCCACAGATGCAATATCGAATGACATAAGCAAACCGGCATCGATCAACACTACCACTTCATTATCAATCGACACCGAACGCGTATCAAAGCAGAATGAGTTTGAAGTGTGTCAAAATCTTATTGATGGAGGCACCACCACGCGATCAGACAAGTCTGGGAGAAAGAAGAGGAAGAATGGAAGAAAAGAAAAAGGATCAAGGAAGGTCCTCAATTATCATTGATTCCTCACTTCTCAGATGGTGTCAGGAAATCCAGAGTGCGCAGCAAATGTTTCTCAAAAATATTTGTAAAGCTTCGAGCACTCCTTATTGCTGAGATGATAGACAAAGGAGAAGAGTCTATGGAGGAGAATTATAAAGATTCAGAGAGTAGACGTTGAGACTTGTTTTGGGGCATATACATCGACCGATGAGACCAACTCGATATCGATCGACTGCACTTCAGCAACAACGATCGATTGTCATTACATTGTGTCTGACGATTGCTCTAGCCATCGGCCGATGAGATCATGTCGATATCTGATATCACTCAAATTACCCTAATGAGTGAATTACTCTCTCAAATAAGAGGTTCAGTTGTAGTACTTAGGGATGGATTTCACAGGGAGCTAGGGAACACAAAAGATGTAATCCTTAGTGATTATGCTAGGTTGAATAGGTTTAAAAATAGCAGGTTTTTGAGCAAGGTAGTTGCTCGATTGAATTGATTGGGTTTTAAGACAATTAAGAGAAATAGCTAGACTTAGGGTTTGCTATTTAGATTTGCAGGATTATAATGCTACAGATGCCTAACAAGTTGTATGCATGATGTTAAAGAGCTCAACAACGAATGAATGAATCGATCAGCTCTCGCATGTTTAGATTCATCTATTGATTAGATGCTAAATGATGCTTGCGGTCAGTAGGACACCGACAGTATCGATCGATGATTCTATAGGAATATCGACCGATACACCTTTAGCTACGTCAATCGATTACTCTATAGGAGTATCGATCGACACGGATCTAGCCAGGCTCTAAGCATGAGTTGATATAGTGCTCACCAAGACCTTAGATCAGCTCTCGCCTTTCTCTAGAGGGTCTTAGCTTGAATAGGATGTGATCAGGATGATGGTTAAGTAATTAAACAATCCTAGTTCATGGTTCAAGTTAGCTATTCAAGAAACAAGGATTAATGAACATCCTAACAATGAATATCACAACTTAGCAATCTATAGTTGGGGCTAATCCCACATAATCTATTTGAACCCTATATCTAACAAGATAAACTACTCAGACATAGCTGGGTAATTCATAACAGCAAGGTAATAATAGAAACTCATAGATATGAAGTTAGAAGAATGAACACTTAAGTTCCAATCACAAATCTCTTTGAATCTTTCCTCTAGATCTAGAATTTCTATAACCTTTGCAAGTAAACAATAGAATAAAATAAGACTTTGAATTATGAAAGAACAAAGAACAAAGTATGAAACATGAAGTATGAAAAAGCTCTCTTTGCCAAAAAACTTAGGCAAAACTATAAATATTGAGTTCATTAGGTTAAAAACTCGTCAGGGGAAATCTTGTAATTTGGTGAGATCTTGGGCTTCAAGTCGGCTGAGTCCAACGTAGCTTCGATATCGATTGATGGCACTGGGAGTGCACCGATCGATGACTATCTTGTCACGTCGACCTCTCTTGATGTGATATTGATCGATAACACAAGGTGTGTATCAATCGACGTTTAACTCTGAATATCGATCTCTTGGTCTGGTTTGAAGGATAACTCGGGTGCACTCTCCTTTAAGCTCTAAAAGGCACCTAAAACATCATTTTACTCCAAAATTCTCCTGAGCCTGAAAACATACCTAATAGACTCCAAAACGTATATATATATATATATAATAAAAACACCTTTATACCATGGGTCAAAACGGGTCAAATCAATGGTATATCAACTCCCCCAGACTTACCCTTTTGCTTGTCCTCAAGCAAAAACAATAGGCAGTCTCTCTGAAAGAGGTTTTGAAACAGTAGGGACTCAATCAAAACTTTACTTAAAATTATCACCTCTACTTTGTTGCAAGCTACATCTAATATCTCTTAACTACAAAAGTACATTATACCATATCCTAGCTTAGCAACCATATTCATCTAGCCAACAACTTAGCAATTCCTAAATGACTCACCCCTCTACTGATTTCAATTATGTGCATAAAATAAAAGTGCAGGCTTTACCTTATGAGTATTGATCAAAGGACTTTGGATTCTTACTCAAGCAATTTTGATGTCTGGCCACATAGGCAATCTCCCCTGATCCCTTTCTTCTCCCTTTTTCTCTCTTCTTTGAATCCTCATTAGTTTCAGTTCCAATGAACATTGATGCTGATGCATGTCATTCCCGTTCACCTTCACTGACTTTTCTACTTTTTATAGCTCTTTATTTGGCAAAGTGTAGGCGAATAGTGGGGTCATAGGTAATGTACCTACCCCTCGCTTCCACAGTGTGTGATCATCCCTTCGAATTAGAATAGTGGGGTCATAGTAATGTACTTACCCCTTTGCATCTTAGGAAGTCATCTCATCTTTTATACTTCTTTTGACTGGATGCGGAAGAGAGAGAGAGAAGGGAATCAGAGTCATACATATCTGAACTCACAGACTTGCAAGAGGAGTCCGTCCGATGTATACCAAGCCCCAAGACAAGTAAAAGATGTCAGGTTAGGTTGGAAATCAGCTTTGGTTCCTTCAAACATTCATAGCAAGTGTGGTCATAGTTGACAGGTGATCCACTTTAGCATCTATAGTACATTCTGCAGTCAACAAAATCTAAGAATGGTGCTAAAGAGTGGTTAGATAACAAGTAAATTTTTTTTTTTTTAAAAAAAATATCTTTGTCCCCTTTTTTACTCAATAAAAACAATTTGAAAACATTTAATGGAATCAAAAGGTAAAGTAGCATCAATAATCTCTCCTCCCAGACTTAAATTATAAACTGTCCTCAGTGTACAACCAGTCGGAGTTAAGGGCATAAAATTAAATAATAAGTACTGATATCGAAAAGCTAGAGCGTTATACCTGACTGGTGTTCGTATCAATCGATGGTGAGTCTCCATCGTCGATCGTCATGATGTGGTACGTGTCGATCGATATCGACATTGTCATATCGGTCGATGGTTATGGTAATCATCTAATCGGTAGTCTGCAAATAAAAACAAGTACGAAAATAAATATCTATTAAGAATTAAACTAAGAAAAATTACCTAACAGTGGGTTGCCTCCCACCCAGCGCTTTGTTATAGTCATTTAGCTTGACTTTGGAGGTATGTTGGGCTAGTGAGGTGAAAAGCAGCTACTTGTTGGGAAACAAGTATCGACATTGAAGCTTCTTGTGGCGTCATCTACTCTGGTCCATTTCTCATTCATATTTTCTGTTGCATTGCTGATGATCTGTAGCCTTTCTCCAAGATTCTCAATGCTGAACTGATGTTGTCCAAGCTTGTCATGAGTGTAATCTGATAAGTCACTCAGCTCTGCTTGCATTGAATCAAGTCTAAGCATTGCTTTGGTGTGGACTAAGTAGGTGTCGATCGATGCTGATGTAGATGTGTCGATCGCTGCTGACTGTTGTCCATCGATCGATGCGCTGACTGTTCTGTCGATCGATGCCAAAGGTCTGCTCGCAAGCTGCCTCTGAATGGCTTTGATTTCCTTCTGCATCCCCTCTGTTCTGACTTCTAGTCCACCAATGCTGTTGTTGATCGGAAAGTACTTCTCATCGTGTCTTCTGTAAGATACATCATCCGATCTTTCAATGGCAGTGTAGATCTCTTCTGCCATTTTATCCAAGTCTACTCTGGTGCAGAGCTCTGAAGTCTGTGTATCGATCGATGCTACGTGACGTACATCGCTCGATGTTTGCTTCTGAAGCATCTCGTGAAGTTTCTCAGCAAATAACTTCATTATGCCTTCGATCTCAATCATCTGTCTATCGATCGATGGATAGTTACCCTCGTCGATCGATGCGATTGTTGCTGCTTGAAAATCGAGTTTCTTTTGGAATGTATCAGCCTCCTGCTGCATAGAATCCAAGCGTAGAGATAATCCATCTACTTCCTTGTCTACTAGGAAGTGAATCTAAGCAAGTCTTCTTTCAACTTTCTTCAAACAATCTTTCACCGGTGCAATCGTGTTGTCCAAAAGAAATTTGTTGGTTGTTTCTGCACGCTCCTCCTTAATCTTAGCAATAGATCTCTGCTTCTCATCTGTGCGTGTAGTCAACTCGGCTATGCTGTAGTTGAATGGCAAGCAGGCATTATCTAATCCTCTGCTGAAGTGATCTTCTGCTTTCCCCAAATCTTTGTAGATGTTGTTGACTAGCTCATCGACCTCCTGTTTAGTGTAAGTAGTTGATGGTGATGACTTCATATCAATCGATGTAGAAGTGTCATCGTCGATCGATAACAATGTCTTCTATCGAGATCACTCTTCATGCGAAAGGTATCCAGCTCTTTATGAATGGTATCCAATTTCTTGTGTAGTAACTCATCTGACTTGAACATCCAGTTGATCTTGTTCTGAAGCGGGCTGATAGCTTCTTCAAGCTTCTTTTCCATGGCTACCTTCTCCTAGTTCTGTTTTCCCATTTTACCAGTTATCATCTCATTGACCTCATCCTTGGTGTAGATCTCATGCACCAAATCTCTTCTTGTGAATGAACTGGCATGTTCTGGAAGACAAATATAAGAGCGCTCATCCATCGAGGCTCTTTTTAGCAGCTTTTTGATGTCTTCTTTGGAAACGTTTACGACGTCCCTATCTTCTCCTCTTGCAAAACCAGACTCATCTCTGTAGACTCCATACTCGTCCTTTTGTTCCCAAAAGAACTTCCGTATTCCATAACGGAAAGCACGCTTCCCAAACTCAGGACGCCTATAGATCGATGTGGGGTACGCCCAATCGATCGATTCTCGATTAAAATCTTGATCGTCCGTGTTGAGATGAACGTCTACTGCACCATTTGTCTTAACTGGTGTATCTGCGATGTTTTGCTGATGGTGTTCTGGCTTGCTGTGTTGTTGCACAAAGAGGTTATCTGATCCGTTGGCCACCTGAAGTATGTCTGCAATGTCCTCTCTGGATACTTGAAGAATTCTTCCATCCATTGCTCGTGCATGGTTATCTGGATCACTGAAAATACCAAACTCATCCGGTGTTAGATATCCGTAATCTATATCATTGTTATTCTTTACCTCGGATTGTTGGTTGGCGGTATCGATCGATGTGACGGATGTGTTATCGGTCAATGGGTTGTGAAACCTGTCCATCGTCTGAGGTGGTGCCGTGTCGATCGGTGAGACTGCATCGGGTTGGGTGGTACAGGTTGGTGTTGCAGTTTCCACTGCAAAGCTCTCGTGATAGTAATCTTCTGCCCAACCACCAATTAAATAGTCTCCGTCTCTTGCATCATCGAGCTTAGTGTCGATCGATGCTGATTAGGTAGTATCGATCGATGGTGAGAAGGTCCTGTCGATCGATTTCTTGATTCTGAGGTTGTGGTGGAGAAGTCTATCTTCGTCTTCGCGAAGATGATGGTCCTCCTCGCTCCTCTTCATAATCCTCATCATACTCCTCCTCTCTATGAGTAGTATATCTAATAATATAAAGAACAAGATTCTCTCACGGGAAAGAGCCACATAAGAAAATCGTTTCACCATGTCTTGACACCTGTTCCCCTTCTACAAAACTCACAGTATCATTAATTCGTCTTGGGTATCCTTCACAGTGTCGTTGGGCTTTCTCAACACGATCAGGCCCGTCGACCTCTACGTTCAATATCAATACTGAAACGTTGCGTTTAGGACTAGGGTTAGCTGTGTCTCTGTCTTGCGTCTCCAACATTCCTCCGTCGCATCAATCTTTCATCTTTCTCATTCGGTGCGAGATGAAGTAGTTACCGATTCCCCCTAATAAATCCCTCCTTAATGAATCAAACACGATCTCCCTTCAATGCGACCCTGGAGAGCGCAAGGCTGTGGACGCTCCACTATAAAAAGGTACGAGTTTATTCTCTCAGAAGCATCCTTCGTTCTATACTAACCAGTAGACAAAAAGTTTGAGTCATGGCTAACGATTTGGTCTTTCTCTCCTATCTACAGACTGGCCGCTCATCTTCCTCCGTTCAAGTTCGCCTGCTCCGATTTTGGGAGGCCAGGAACGTCCGGCGTGGTGGAGATCTTATGGGAGTTGACATGCTCCTTCTCGATACTCAGGTCATCTATTTGGTTGCTACTTTGTTTATAGTTTTAATTAAATATCCGGTTGGATTCTATACACAACGCCACCGTGTTGATTCCAGATTATTAAAATACATTGTGTTATGGAGTTTCTACTGTAGATTTATGGTAGAGCCATTTCCCATGTTTTGATGTTTGATATATTTTTACAATGTTAATATTTTTACAACTGAGAAAATTTACCGTTTCTGATTATCCAAGGTAGTCACAAGTAACAATCTTTTCTTTTAATTCTTCAATTCGCTTTTTTTTCCTTTTGCTAAACAGAGTGATTCTTATTGCAGAAGCGCCAGTCTCGCAGAGTTATTATGGTGTTATGGAGGATTTTTTATCAGAAGGCTATAGCGGAGGTTTTTTTAACCGGAAGCTGAGTCCAGACATGTGTCAGAGGTGATACATAGCAGGAGACGCTAACCAGAGGTGATACATAACATTAACACTTCTGTTCATGCTGCTACAAAAGTGTTACAAATGGTGTCGAGTTTGCTTACACCTACATCTGTAACTTTTAGAGGCTACAACATATTAGGTATTTAGAACATATGTGAAGACGACCCAGAGCCTTGCATCAACAGCTTAGAATGGTTAGACCAGACTGGAGATAGCAAAAAGGCTTACCTGAATAGAATGTCTCTATATTCCGCGCTTGGCTTTTTGAGCGAGCATTTACTTCATCTGCAAGTGTTGGTCAAGAGACATCAATCTTGCTATTCTTTGCTTGATTAATAACCATCTCAATCTTTTTCCAGATATCCAAAGGAACATGAGAAAATCAGGCTTGCAAAGCAGACATGACTATAAAATAAGCAAGGTAACACAAGATGGATAGATGAAACTTTGTTGTTGTTTCATTCTTTAGTGTCGCTTTGATTTGAGTGATTTCTGGTTCCTGACAAACTTCAAGTTGTGATTTGGTTTTTATTAATTAGAGAATTTGCTATATAATCCGATGACTGAAGCGATGTATAAAGAATAGTTTGGTGATGAATTAGAGCTTAAACCAATATCAGGATATTTCCAATCGCTTTCTTGCTAAGTTTTATAAGCTCTCAGATTCTGTAAGCCCTTATTTCTCGGGAAAGCAAAATAATTAAGTTTCTCAAAGTAAATGTTGTTTGCTAATGCTGGACGTGAACTGTCGTGATTTAATTCACAAATTTTTTAACATATTTTCTATGTGGTAGGTGTGAGAGGAAAACATTAATTTCTACTGTTACGAGACTGCTCAGATATTTTACTGGTAACATGGTAACAATAGGTTAGTTCGATTCTATCTTCATGTCCAGACGATCTCGCCCTCTGTTCTACCTAATTTGGCGAAAGCAATTGAGTTTACCGGAGTTGGCTAAGTGTTTTAGCACTGTATCGATTCTCCTCATATTCCATCCGCTGTCTTTAAAAATTCAAGTTTCCTTCCATGTCTTTGTGGATTCAGGCTGTTTTTAGGGCACAGGACGATAAGCAGTGAAGGCGACATATTAAATAATTGCTGGTTGTGAAAATAGGAGATGTAGTATTGCTACACATGATTATAAACTGTCTTTCCTTCCTGGCCTGGAGGCTGTTTTCCTTCCTGATCTGGATAGTCTCCGAAGCTCCGGTATTTGTATAAACAAACATGCTACCACCTTATTTCATTTTACTTTGTCGTAAATAGAATCTGCCATTTGTTACACATTTATTTGTCTTCGTGGCTTCCATTTTCTCACGGATACATATATTATTTTTGAAGTATTTAGTGTCATGTTCTTAGATCTTAATTTTATCACATATATTGCACACGGAGAAGTAGATTTCATCTATAATAATTTAAAACCTTTAACCACAAAAAGGTTTTAATATAAATCTTTATGCACTCCTACTGTTGTGCAAAGACAATTTTGTTAATGTCTACGGGAGTTGAATTTAAACCTTATAATTCTCTTATTTAACATATTATGAGAAATTTGAGTAATTCTATCCAAGACCCAACAAATATGTTCTCTAGGTTTGGTTTAAGACCAAATACATTAGTGAACTGCCTACAATTTCACATTTAAAAAAATTCAAACTTGCAAATATTGACCCTTCACTAACACTTTGGCATATCAGGATTGAGCTTTTTTGGACCCAAACAAAAGTTGATTATGGAAGTGAGCTGTTTTTTAATTTTCACTATTGGGTTGTTCTTTGACAAAGGAATGGATATTCTAGACATCTTTGAATGGAAACACAACACTGGCGCTGTTGACAAGCTCTGGAGACAATTGAAGCGATCATTGCGTGACATCCCGATTGTTTAGAGAAAATCATACGGCATCAACAAAATCCTGATCATGCCACCACGAGCATGCAATCTCAAAGACCTTGATAAAAGGTGCAGAAAGTTTTTCTGCTACAAAGAGATCGAGAAGTTTATACAGTTGGTCTACATTGGTTACATCTCCCAAGAGCTTGACGTATTAATTTGTTTCCGTTTTCCTTCAGTCGTTTTCATTAAGTTCAATTACCTTTCTCTTTTTCCAGCTATTTGATATCTTTCCTTACATACTCTAATGATTTGAATTCCAGTGTTTAGAATGAAGACTTTTATCCAATCATAGCAACAATATACATAAAAAAGGTGGGTGACAAACCTAGAGGTTCCGTGCGCAACACTTATATATAATAAGAGTTAAACCCGCCCCAAACATAACAAGTCAAAAAAAAATTTCTTTGGGCTACTTCAATTCAAAACTATTTAAGGCCGAGATGTTGGGCTTCAATATTTATGCAAATAGTAATACAATTAAAAGCCCTGACCTTTTTTCAACAAACCATCAATTTCTCAAAAGAACTACCGGATCATTACAGATTAACTCTTACAATTAATTGGATATGAGACATTCATTGTTTTATCACAACAACTCCAATTAAATCTAAACAATGGTCGCTTATTTACAACATACCCCTTCCAAAGCTACACGATCATCACAGTGCTATCTCAATGTATCAACTAAACAAAGATAAGTCCATTTTGTACTGTCAGAAACTTCTAAACGGCAACAATTTATGTCATATCTTATGCTACTTGCTTATTTTTAAAGAAAAAATAGATAATAAATTGGATTTTCTTTTACTAATGGTGTAATTTTATATAATTTAAGAAGAAATATATTTAAAATCTATTAAATAAAAATTATATACTTTGAAAAAATGAAATAGATATATTTGTTTTAAAAGTAACAAATATACAATTTCCAAAAAAATATATTCAAATATGAAATAAAATTGTGTAAATTATAATTTTAAATAAATCAAAATTTTTATGAAAATTTAAAATATACTTTTTCATTGTTTACCCGCCCGTAGGGCGGGTCCGGCCCTAGTATAGCATAAGCAGGGAGATAATGGTCGTTCTCCCAACTATCTTCTGAGAAGTCTCCGTCTGGGAACTCCTCTCTCAAGCCTCTAAACTGTGTATCGATCGATGACCAAGTTGGTACATCGGTCGTTGTGTAGCCATCTGTATCGATCGATGGAAGTGTGTTTCTGTCGATCGATTCATCGTATTCTGTCTCGTACTCGGCTTGTGAATCGTACTCAACTCCACAATAGCATGCTGCTACGAGTTCTAGGCCATCTTTGATCTGCTTTGGAACCTTGATGACTCTAACTGGATTGTACAAGACTGTTGGATCTATCAGGGTAAGGCATAGCTTGTTGGTTTGCAGGTTACAAACAGCTCCTACAGTAGCCAAGAAGGCTCTTCCAAGTAGCAGAGAAGTGTTGAAGTTCAGCCTGACGTCCAAGACATGAAAGTCTACAGGAATTAGGGCTTCCCCAATCTGCACCTCAAGGTTTTGAACAATTGCTACAGAGCTCTGCTGAGAACAATCCACAAAGATGAATGATTCTTCAGAAGGTTCTATCTTCAGACCTAGATAGTCTGCCATAACCTTGGGTAGGATGCTGACTCCTACTCATGTATAGCAGAGAGCACGAGTAAACTCAATTCCTTGGATTCTACAGGGTACTGTGAATGATATCACTCAAATTACCCTAATGAGTGATTTATACTCTCTCAAATAAGAGGTCGAGTTGTAGCACTTAGGGATCGAATCCACAGCGAGCTAAGGCACACACTAGATCTGACAGTTATATGATTTAGCTAGGCTAATAGATTATAAGACAGTAAATAAATAAGTAAATAAAACAGTAAACAAGAAGAACAAGACAATTGTTCAGCTTGGCAGAGAGTTGTTAACAATAAGGAGAAATAGCTAGATCTAGGGATTAAGCAATCAAGAGATTCAAAATTACAATTCAATGACGCTAAAGGTTTATAGATTCAATTCTAGAACTCGACTATAAAAAGCAAGTAATTCAGCTTTCACATGCAATTACTAATCAGATGCCTAAGTCTTTGTCCCGGCTGTCGCACGCGAACGAGGAGTGAGAATCGATCGATGCTATGGCCTGAGCGTCGATCGATAGTACCTCAGACAAGAATTAATGACCTAATCGATTATGTTCAACTAGAATTCTAGACCAACTATCGTATGCGCCTAGGTATCTAGTCCAGCAGAGCTCGGGTTCCGTTAATTGATGGTACTTTCGTCCCTCTCAATTGTCCTATGATTCTAGGTTCAAGCAATTAGTCACACTGTCGTGCTTTTCTAACTACTCCAGATCCTAGTATTACAAATCACCCTGGTGTAGAGATCTATAGATAACCTAGCAATCCTAATTGATTATCAGTTTGGCATTAAGCTCATGAAATTCCTAAACCTAACAAGATGAATTACTCAGACATAGAAGTAATAACATAAATCAAAGTCTGAATAATATAATAGAATATAAATCAACGATAAAACCAATGGAGTTCCAATAAATCTCTGAAGGAAAATTGATCTTCTCTCCAAACCCTAAGATAAAACAATAGAGTAGAATAATAGAAATCTTAGAAAGCATAGCCGTCAACAATGGCTTAGAAAACACATAAATAAGGTTTCTGGTCGTCCAGGGGCATATTGGTAATTTGTGGTGACTTCTGGGTTTCAGTCGGTCATAAATTAGGCTCGGCCCGCATTCTGGGATCCATGTCGATCGACACCAAGTCTGTTGCGTCGATCGACATCCATTCATCTTCTCGACAGCTTCCTCTCGCGAGACAGACTGACCACTCTTCAGTAAAAATGGGCATAACTTCTTCTACAAGATGCTGATTGATCCCAATCCGGTGGCATTGGAAAGCTAACTCAAAACTATATCTTGTGCTAAAATATGGGCTCAATCTAACAGTATGCAGGTCTCCATCCATAGCTAAACATCTAACGCGTCTGTGCTGTTCTACACTCCAAAGAACTCCAAAAGACACCAAAATCACCATATTTCTCCAAACCGTACCTAAACCTGTAAATACACTAAATAGACTCCAAAACATAATAAATATATTCTAAAACACTTATATACCATGGGTAAAATCGGGTCAAATTCATGGTATATCAACTCTCCAAGACTTACCCTTTTGCTTGTCCTCAAGCAAAACCAACGGGCAGTCTCTCTGAAAGAGGTTTGAAAACAACAGGGAATCACAAAATCTTTCAACTTAGAATCATCACCTCTAAAATTTTGCAAGCCACATCAAATATCTACTAACTTCCGAAGTACTTTATATACCATATCCTAGCTTAGCAACCAAATTCATCTAGCAAGCAACTTAGGAAATCCTGTATGACTAACCCCTTTACTAACCTCATTTCTTGCATAAAATAAAATGTGTAGGCTTTACTTTGGGAGTATCGATCAAATGACACATGGGTTCTTACTCAAGCAAATTTCTGAACACACAGGTAGTCTTCTCTGATCCATTTCTTCCCTCTTTCTCTCTTCTCTGAACCCTTATAGTTTCAATTTCAATGAACAGTGATCTTGATGCAGTCCATCTTGTTCATCTTATTGACTTTTATACTTTTGTAGCTCTTATTTTGACAAAGTGTAGCGAATAATGGGGTCACATGAGACACTCCTACCCCTCGTTTCCACAATGTGTGATCATTCCCTTCAGAATTAGAATACTGGGGTCATAGAAGACACTCCTACCCCTCTGCATCTTCCAGAAAATCATCTCAATCTTTTATATCTAGGGTACTTGAAGAGAGAGAGAGAGAGAAGGGAACCAGAAACACACAGACTTTTACCTTCCAGACTTGCAGGAGGAACCCGATCCAATGTATACCAAGCCCCTAAACAAGCAGTGAAGTCAAATTAGGTTGGAGGTCAGCTTTGGTTCCTTCAAACATTCTTGGCAAGTGTGGTTATAGTTGACAGGTGATCCACTTTAGCATCTCTAGTACGTTTGTTGTCAACAAATCTATGAGTGGTTCTAAAGAGTGGTTAGATAAAAAGTAAAGATTGAAAAAGTTCATTGTCCCCTTCTTGACTCTATAAAAACTATTGAAAAACATTTGATAAGACTCACAAAGTAAAACTAATATCAGTAAATATCCCCCAGACTTAAATATACACTGTTCTCAATGTAAATCCAGTTGGAGTGAAGGGAAAAGTAAAAATCATAAGTACAAAATCTAACAAGTAAGAACGATAACCTGATCGCAGATGTCCGTGTCGATCGACGGAATCATGTGACTGTCGATCGTGGCTGTTGTTGTTATGTCAATCGATATCGACATTGTCTCATCGGTCGACGTCAGAGTAATCGTATACTTGCCTCAATAAAACACATAAAGCTCAAAACATAACATCAGTAGAACCTCCCCCAGACTTAAACAACACTATCCCAGTGTTATATAGTCTAAGATTGGTGGGAATAAATCATAAGCACTCAAAAATAAAAAGGAAAAACGGTACACCTGCTTTGGATATGAGAGTCAACCAACACAGTTAAGTGGCGATCGATACTCTTGATGCTCTGTCGATCGATGCTACGTATCATCGTCGATTCTTGAGCAAACTGTCCTCCTCGGATCTTTTTTCTTGTACCTGATCTAAATAAAACACGAAAATTGAGTAACAAATGAAAAGAAAACCATTTTTTCGGTGAACAGAGATTCCACTTCAGTAACCCTGCTACAGTAATTCTGCTAGAGTAACTCTGCTACAGTAGCGCACTACATTATCGATCGATGTCACTGCTATAGTGTCGATCGATGCTACAGTGTCTCTTCTATAGTACCATTGTTACTGTTCACTTTTTTTTAACCTGAAATCATTAGAAAACAAAGAATCAGTAATAAATGAAAATAAAACCAAATTATAAAGAAAAACCTAACAGTGGGTTGCCTCCCACTCAGCACTTATTTTCAGTCATTAGCTTGACTTCTGGAGATCTGATTTAGTACGGATGAGAATGAGAACTTGCTCCAAACCAAGTCTCAATTGCTACTCTCTGAAACTTTATCATTCTTATGTGAAAGCCTCCTCCATAGACTTCTCTCCTTTGTCTATCATTGTGGGAACCGAAATTCACACCGTCGATTTTAATGAATAAAAACGGAGGAAAGCCAAGTTAACCCGACTTTCCCTGAAGGTCCGGATTCTCTGCGACAGCCAACGACAAGTGACCGAATAAATGCGGAAAAGGTTTTGTTAAGATTTGCGACTGGACCTTAAGAAAGGCTGCCTACGTACCCCTTTCGAGGATCAAGTCGGACGTAGTTCAGTTAGAAAGAATTGAACAAGAGATCGAACAGTCTATGCCTGGTTCGTCTAGTATGAGCGTTGGTCATAGAAACGGGCATGTCGAAGATAACGCCTAGGGTTTCTATGTGCGGAGCTTTGAAGTAAAAGAATTGTCCGATCCTTCCGAGAGGAGCGGAGATTTGCGAGCAGGAGGCGGCCAGACGTTCTAGGGCCTGCTTTGCTAGTCTAACCGCCTAAATTCTAAGTTCTATCAGCTAACAGGAGCTTTATAGGTCTCCAATCTAGGATTTTCGGATCCCCTTCTCCTCTGCTCTTGCTCTCCTTATATACTCACTCCTAGGTCGGTTTGCCTTAGGATGATGGACCTCGCCTTTGGGCCCAAGTTTATCTCTTCAGGAAATATTCCATTTTCGTCGACCTTTGTTTTATCTGGTGGAATAGAAGATTCATCTTCAAAAACAAAGTATGGAACCACAAACTTTACTGGATCATGTATCCTGTTCACTCTTTTGTGAATCCCAATAGCTTCACAGGGTCTCTGATGTTTAGGGACAGAAATGTGTGAAGTCTCAGACTTGTGCACTCTCTCCTCTATCGGTTCCATCTTAACTGTGTATCCTGGCAACTCATCCAACCATGGGTGTCGATCGATTGTTGCTGGTTGGTATCGACCGATATCGGTTGCGTCTGGTCGATTAATGCAATCAGGAGGTCTACGATCGATGATGTGGGGTGGGTGTTGATCGTCATCAAGCCTCTGCTTAAGCCATTCTTCCAACTCCAAGAAGTCTTCTAGGGTGACTTTGTCTACATCGGAGGTAAGATCATAGCTCGATTCATTTGTGCTCTCCTATATTGAGTCTGCAATATCTTGAAGACAACTCGAACTTTCAGGGATTTTAAGTGGTATTGATATGTGACAAACGTCTGTGTCGATCGATGTCGGGACACTGATGTCGATCGATGGTGAGGTGATGGTGTCGATCGATGGTGAGGTTGTGGGGTCGATCGATGCTGATACTAGTTTTGCAGGCTCGCGAATTAAATCTACTGCAGGTGCTGGATCTTCAATCATCTCTATGAACGAATTAAACTATTCACTTGTTTTCTTCTCCACAGGATCATAGAAGACAGTTTCATCAACATTAGTCAGGCACATCTTATTCTTCTTAAGATCACAAACTGCCCCCACTCTAGCCATGAAGGCTCTTCCAAAACGAATGGAAGATGTCTTGCCTGATTTGAGCTCCACGACATGAAAGTCCACAGGAATAGTGCATTCCCCTATCTCCACCTTAACATTCCTGATCATGCCTGCTGAGTTTGCTTTGGAGTTATCCACGAAAGCGAAACTATCTGTTGAAGGCTCCATCTTTAATCCTAATACTTCAGCAGTGTCTATAGCCATGATGATGACTGCAGATCCAGTATCACAGAGGGCGTTTGGCAAATCGTGGCTATGTATAGAACATGGAATCAGAAACTTTCTAGGATCTTGTTCCTTCTTCAGAGTCCTTTTAGGCTTACGACAGACCTTGTTGAATAGTAGCTCAATGTCCTTTTCTGTCTCTCTGCTCTCTCTGAAGAAATTACCAAGTCTGTACTTATAATATGCATCCTTGAAAGACATATCCTTAGGAACGCACTTCACCCTCTTATGAAATCATTCAAGTTTCACTTTGTTAACTTCTCTCCTGAAGTGTTTGGGAATAAAAGGTTTCCTATATTTGACTCTCTTCTCACGTTGAGATCCTTCTTTTGTTGCCTGCCTATCCATCGCAAGTTCGTATCCATCCCATTGGCATTGATCGATCTCAACGAGAGAAGTATCAGCTAGTGTTGTTTGCTCTTGCTCTGGTGCTGCTGCAGATTGCTGATTTATCTTCTCTATTGTCTTTAAACAAATTAATGTCTGAGATGGATTTCTAGTGTCACTCAAGCGGTGTGCATTAATATCTGGCAAACGAACTGGGCATGGCGTGGACGAATGTCGATCACTACTCGGTTGTTCTTGTCGATCAATGCTCCCATGTTGATGTCGATGGATTCTCTCTTGTTGCTGTCGATCGACGGGATTTGATTTAACTCGAGCTAGGGTGGGAGGATATGGATGTCGAGCGGCAAAGTCGGAGTGGCTCTGAATTCGAACCGTCTTGTCCGATCCCAAAAGTGGTGTCGATCGATGCTTATCTGATGGAGTTTGTCGACTCTCGAGTGATGTCGATCGATGCTCAGCTGTTGGTGTCAGTCGACACCAGTACAAGCTGCCTACAGACATAGAACTTTCGACTAGAAAAGCATCTTCGTCCAGCTTCTCCTGCTCAAGTGCTTCCCCAAATTCATTATCTAAGAAGGAATTGACCTGGTGCCCTTCAATGGCTTGATGAACAGTTCCTTTGGACACGGGATGAACAGTAACTGGGTGAACAGTGCCACGATGAGCAGTAACTGGGTGAATAGTGTCGTGATGAACAGTAACTGCATGAACGGTGTCGATCGACGCCGGATGAACAGTGTCGATCGACATCGGATGAACAGTACTTCGATGAACAGCACCCGGATAAATAGTATTTTGATGAACAGTACTTCTCCTTTGAAAAAGAGTTTCTTGCTTCTTCACAGTTTCAGTAGTCTGATAAGCTTGGGTGTAAAACATATTGACATGGGTAACTAAGGTTTCCAATCTTTCAATCACCTCTTTGCAGAGAGAATCCAAACTCAGATTCATGCTTTCAGTCATCTTCTGCTGATCTTTCAAGAACTCCTCTATCATAAATCCAATCTCTTCTATATGGCACTGATCCTCATCCTGGTATATAGCATGCTCCACCAATGAGACTTCATGTATAGAATCAATCTCAGCCTCAACGATCTTGTTGTCATCCTTCACAGCTGATTTTATCCTGTGCATATCCAGATTTTTGGCACTGTTGCTAGACACCATGTTCTCAATTAGTCTCTTAGCATCCTCCAGGGTCCTTGTCTCAAAGTTTCCTTCGCTTGCAGTATCCAACATCACACGATATCGCACATCAATACCCTTGCAGAATCTTTTCAGCAGCTGAATCTCCGTAAAACCATGGTGTGGACAGTCTCTTTGGTATCTATTAAACCTCTCCCAAGAGCTTCTGAAAGCTTCTGTAGGTCCCTGAGAGAATGCCCAAATTTTGTCTCTTATCTCTTTGGCCTTTTCACCATCGAAAAATTCAGTCAAAAACACAGTCTTGACTTCATTCCATGTGGTGAAAGATCCTGGTGGTAGGAGTTTCAACCAACTAATAGCATTCCCAGAAAGAGAATATTTGAAGAGCTTACAAATGATGTAGTCTCTGGTTTCTTCATCTTCCTGGATGCCAGACACCAAATCTTCTAATGTCTCAATATGGTCCATTAGATTTTCATGAAGAAGACCACAATAGGGGTGCTGACCCACATGAGAGAAGTAGGTGGGTCGGATTTCAAATCCCTGGATTTCTGGAGGTTGAATCGCACGCCTATTGGTATAAAACTGACTAGGCTTGTTCAATTCTGTCATTGTTCTTTGTCGAAGAACATTAGAAACCTCAGTAGCAGCAGATGGATCAAGGATTGCAGCCCCCTGTCCATCTATCTTCTGACCTGCTGCATTACACAGATGACCTTCAGGGTCATGCAGGTCTCCATTCTCGTCTTGCATGAGAATCAAAGGCGCAACCATGTCGCGCAGCTCAGTATCGATCGATGCGCGATGTGCGGTATCGGTCGATGTCGGGTGGACGATGTCGGTCGACAGGTACTGAGAAATATCGGTCGATGTGGTTGAGCGAGTGTCGATCGATGGTTGCTGAAACTCGGTAGATGGTTGTTGATCAGAATCGGTCGATGCAATAGTAGTGGCGTCGATCGATGTAGCACGTTTCGCTCTTCGGATCAAGCGTTCCACACGTGCTGGGTCTGATAAGAAAAGCAATTCCTCCTTGCTGCTTCTGGTACTGATTGGCATGTACCTGAAAAACAAGAATTTTTTTTTGTAAGTAACTTAAAACAGTAAATAAACCTAGACTAAACCTATTAATCAAGTCTAATGGCGATCGAAGCTCCCCAGCAACGGCCCCAAATTTGATATCACTCAAATTACCCTAAGGAGTGATTTATACTCTCTCAAATAAGAGGTCGAGTTGTAGCACTTAGGGATCGAATCCACAGGGAGCTAAGGCACACACTAGATCTGACAGTTATATGATTTAGCTAGGCTAATAGATTATAAGACAATAAATAAATAAGTAAATAAAACAGTAAACAAGCTGAACAAGACACTTGTTCAGCTTGGCAGAGAGTTGTTAACAATAAGGAGAAATAGCTAGATTTAGGATTTATCAATCAAGAGATTCAAAACTACAATTCAAGGATGCTAAAGGTTTATAGATTCACTTCTAGAACTCGACTTTAATAAGCAAGTAATCCAGCTTTCACATGCAATTACTAATCAGATGCCTAAGTCTTTGTCCCGGCTGTCGCACGTGAACAAGGAGTGAGCATCGATCGATGCTATGGCCTGAGCGTCAATCGATACTACCTCAGACAAGCATTAATGACCTAATCGATTATGTTCAACTAGAACTCTAGACCAACTATTGTATGTGCCTATGTATCTAGTCCAGCTGAGCTCGGGTTCTGTTAATTGATGATACTTTCGTCCCTCTCAATTATCCTATGATTCTAGGTTCAAGCAATTAGTCACACTGTCGTGCTTTTCTAACTACTTCAGATCATAGTATTACAAATCACCCTGGTGTAGAGATCTATAGATAACCTAGCAATCCTAATTGATTATCAGTTTGACATTAAACTCATGAAATTCCTAAACCTAACAAAATGAATTACTCAGACATAGAAGTAATAACATAAATCATAGTCTGAATAATATAGAATAGAAATCAGTGATAAAATCAATGGAGTTCCAGTTAATCTCTGAAGGAAAATTGATCTTCTCTCCAAACTGTAAGAGAAAACAATAGAACAGAATAATAGAAAGCTTAGAAAGCGTAGCCGCCAACAATGGCTTAGAGAACACATAAATAAGGTTTCTGGTCGTCCAGGGGCATATTGGTAATTTGTGGTAACTTCTGGGTTTCAGTCGGTCATAAATTAAGCTCGGCCCAGATTCTGGGATCCATGTCAATCGACACCAAGTCTGTTGCGTCGATCGACATCCATTCATTTTCTCGACAGCTTCCTCTCCCGAGGCAGACTGACCACTATTCAGTAAATCGAGCATAACATCTGCTACAAGATTCTGATTGATCCCAAACCGATGGCATTGGAAAGATAACTCAAAACTATATCTTGTGTCAAAAGATAGGCTCAATCTAACGGTAGGAAGATCTCAATCAATAGCTAAACATCTGACGCGTCTGTGCAGTTCTACACTCCAAAGAACTCCAAAAGACACCAAAATCACCATATTTCTGCAAAACGTACCTAAACCTGTAAATACACTAAATAGACTCCAAAAAAAAAAAATATTCTAAAACACTTATATACCATGGGTAAAATCGGGTCAAATTCATGGTATATTAGTGAACATCCCTGGATCACTCTTTTTCTCCAATGTGATCATCTTTGTTATCTTTTCTCTGACCTGGTTGAACATCCTCCTGATGTCTTTGTGGGAACCGAAATTCACACCGTCAATTTCCGATAAATAAGATTGCGGAGGAAAGCCAAGTAAATCCGACTTTCCTTGAAGGTCCGGATTCTCTGCAGTACCACACGAAATCGATAAAATAAACAGAAGACAAAGATGGGAATTATAATATTTGCCCGAGGGCGTTTTATTAGATGACAGATACGAGTACAAGGATTCTCCGAAAGACAAAGAGATTTGCGATTAAAGAAAAAGATAGAGTCGCAGGCAGCCAAACGTCCTAAGCCTTGCTCCGCTAGTCTAACCACCTAAACCCTAGTTCTTCTAAGCTAGCAGGATGCTCTAAGTCTAATTTTCGGATCCCCTCCTCTTCTACTCTTGCTCTCCTTATATATCCACTCCAAGGTTGGTTTGCCTTAGGATGATGGACCTCGCCTTTGGGCCCAAGCTTATCTCTTCAGGAAATATTCCATTTTCGTCGGTCATCGTAATTATCCTCGAGTTTTCCGCTATTTTTCGGTGACTTGATGTTTATCCGACGTTCGGAAAATCGGATAAACCGTCATAGCCTGATTGGTCCTGAATCCTTAAAATCGTAAGTAAGTCCGTGGACTTGTATTAAGTCGTTGAACGTTTTATATGATTTCTTGGAAAGACTATCTTTCTCGTTAAATAAACCGTATAGCTTAAAGGATCGATGTTCAAGTTAATCGATCTTTATTTTATACGATATCTTCTACGAGAAATCCAATCCTTCTAGTTTTTGTCGTAAAACATCGAGGACGATTTCAACCGAATCGAAAGATGTTCATTTCATAGCCGTTATCGTATCAAATCACGAGGATCGATCAAACAAGCCAAGATGGGATCAGACCGAGCATGATGGGACCGAGACCAGGACGAGGGCCGTCGACCGGCGCCAGGCCGGGGTGCCGCCGGCGCCAGGCGGCTTGAACGCTGCGCCGGGCGCCAGGCGGTGCCGCCGGCGCCAGGCGGCCAGCGTGGCGTGCCGCCGGCGCCAGGCCAGGTGTGCCTCCGGTGCCAGGCGGCTCGCGTGACGCGTGCCGCCGGCCAGGCGGTGTACCGCCGTGCGGGCCGCCAGCGTGGCGCTGCCGCCCGCCAGGCGGCGTGCCGCGGCGCCAGGCCGCCAGCGTGGCGCTGCCGCCGCGCCAGGCGGCCAGCGTGAGGCGTGCCGCCGGCGCTAGGCCGGTGTGCCACGCGCCAGGCGGTGCCGCCGGCGCCAGGCTGGCAAGCGTGACGCGTGCCGCCGGTCGCCAGGCCGTCTTGCCGTCCGTGGGTTTTCCGTTGTTCGATCTTTCCCCCGTCAGTCATCCGTGCGGGAAATCTTCGAGTTTGGAAGGATCTTTAGCCGTGGATTTCGAGATAACCGTTTTTGACCCCAACAGTTAGCCCCCAGCTCGTAAGATCGGAGATGATTTTGCGGGCTAGTGATTCGAATTTTTTGAAAATCGGAATTTTCGGCTAAGGATTTTTCTGCACGAAACCTTTGTCATCACCCCCCTTTTCTTATAAATAGCCAGCCTTCCCTTCTCATTCTTCACATCTTTTTAAATTCTCTCTTCTTCTCTCTCAAGAAAGAAAATGTCTTCATCCCAAGTTGAAAAGAATGATTCTGATGTTGAGATGGGTGAGGCCGGCCAAGCTCCGTCGGTTCCGGCCAGCCAAGCTCCGGCCGTTCAGGCCGTTCAGGAGGCTACTCCGTCCCTTATTGATGGGTTTGATTCTTTCAAGGCTAAGCTATCACGGCGTAGTGCTGAGAAAGGCTCAAAGCTGGCGAGGACTGAGACGCCCGATGTTCCTTCCGCGGCTCCAACTCCTTCGCCTGTTCCTCCGGTTCCCAACCCCGAAGTCCCATCCAATGCCCTCCCGTCGGCGGAAGGGGCTATTGTTCCCAAACAGACTCTTGATGTTCAGGTCCATCCATCGGGTTCTTTGACAGCTCCGATCGTGATCTCCGGAAGAGAGGATGCGATAGAATCTGCACCTCTTCCCCGGGCGAAGAGGGAACTTGTCTTGGGACTGCCAGCGGCTGGTGTCGCGCCGTTGCCCAAGGGAAGGGCAAGGGCTGGTGCGGCATCCGGAGCAAAAAAGAAACGGGGTGCGAAGAACGAGGAGAGCGAACTTTCAGAGCCGTTGGCGCGTCATCGTTCCAAGGTTCGATTTTAATCTGTCCGTAATTCTTGTATTGCTTTCTTTTTTTTTACGATGATACTTACGCCTTCTTTTGCAGACACTTTTGTCGCTGATTGATGGAATGCTTGGTGAGTGCGGGTCGGAAGCCGTTTGCCTATCGAAGGATTTGGAGTCGTCGCAAGAAGCGCTGAAGCGTACTAAGGCCGCATTGCAGACTATCGAGGACACCCATGCCGCCCAGACGTCCCAGCTTGAGGTTCGTATCAGTGATCTTGAGCGTAACCTTGGGAAGACCGCGAGTTCGTTACTCAAGGTGAAGAAGGAGAAGAGGAGCAAATCCTCGGAAGTCCGCCGTCGGAGAAGATCCAGACTCATGAGGAGATGAGCGCCCGTAGATCCTCGGAGGTTGCCGATTCCATAGCGACTTTTGGTCGTCGGCGAGGATGGCCACCCTGTTTGAGTCCTTGATAGCCATCCGCAAGAGGGACTTGGCTTTAGCGGGGATCGAGGGGAGTTTGAGTGAGCTCGAGTTGCTTCGAGGTAATGAGGCCCCGTCTTTGGACTTGGAGGAAGCCAGACTATCGTCCTGCAAAGGAGAGTGGGCGGCCACCGAGGGAGATTTCGATTCGATCCTTGCTGGCCTGCAGGCCGAATGCACCCTTGCGTCGACCTCCGAAGACTCAGAAGATCAGGAGCGCACGGGAGAAGGTTGCGAGGCTGGCGTGGACAAGGCGGGTAGTGGCGATGCGACCGAGGGAGGTGACGGCGAGGCTATCCCTATCGCGAGTGAGGATGAAGGTGACGCTCCTGGGAGCGCCTAGGTTTATCAATCCCTTCTGGGATTTCGTTTTATGTGTTTCGGCCGTTAAGAGGCCATGATGTATTTACCGGGACTGGCCGTTGGTGGCTTCGAATCCCTGCCCCTTTTTGGGGTTTTGTTTGAACTTTTGCGGTCTCAATCTATGAAACGTTTTCGATTATTTATGAACTTCAGTTTTTTGAAGTATGAGAAAGAGGGTGTGAGTTGTCGTCTCATTCCTAGTTCCCCGATGATCACCGTACCTATTGTTTGCATAAAGCAAGATTGTCCGCGGTTTACAGATTTACGCGAGAAGTTCGTGAAACAAACGAGGCTTAAGTGAAGAGACAAATTTTGGATCTCGTATACCATACTATGTCTGTGAGATGTCAAGATCCAGCGTGGCTGGGTTTAGGGTAAGACCTAGGTTTACTCTCGGACTGAGACTTTGCGATGACAAATCGGCTTTCGTTTTGCCTGTTTGCGATTTTAACCTGACTCGTACCGTTTAAAATCCGAATTGTTGTCGGCTTATATGATTTTTTGGGCGTGAGTCGAGCTACTTCCTTTACGAAGAGTTAGACCAAAATTTTGGATTTCTTGTATAGCGCTATGTTTATCCTTGTCGGATGTAAGAGAGCCTTCCCCTTGAAGGGCGGCTATTTGTCTGTTTAGGACGTTAGAGTTCATTTGTTGTGATCAGCAACAACGAAATGATACCGTTTTGAGGTGCGTTTGTATGTTAAGAGATGAAGATTTCGTCTGCAATGTTTTCGGAAAAGAATGTCCTTCAAAGCGTTAGCGGCGTCTCGCAGTGCTGAAGGTCGATTTTTCCTTATGCGCATCTCGTGTTGAAGCGGCTTGCGGGCTTTGCGGATGTTTATGCGAATGTTAGCAGCGGAAAACTGTTGTCTCCGTTTTGGGCAGGACCAAGGGGTTGTAAATTCGACCGAGGAGAAGCGTCACATTTTGCTTTGTGAAGTGTTGGCCCTCGGGATTTGTTTTTGGATGTAATAATGCGCTTAGTGGATACTAGATCCGTTGTTGTGGCGTTTGGCTGTTTTGAAAAAGTCGTGAGAAAGTTTGAAAATTTTAGAGTGTTGAAATTTGTGGGAGTATCACGGTATCGTACCCTCCCCCCTTTTAATTGGGGATAGCTGAATCCGCCGGTTGGCGGGTTGCCTACATACCCTTGCCTAGGGATCAAGCCATCTCGTAGTTCTTTTGTACCACGTTTTATTGTTTAGTGGTAGTATTTTTTGAGGTGCATTGCATTCCAAGTTCGGGATTTTGGCGTCTTGCATGTTTGCGATTTGGTATGAACCTGCTCGGACTACTTTTATGACTTTATGCGGTCCTTCCCGGTTTGCTCCCAGTTTTCCTGCGTTTAGTTCGCAGTGTTTTGGAAGACTTTGCGTAAGACTAAATCGCCTTCTTTGAACCGCGATGGCGTCGTTTGAGTTGTAGTACCTTGCGGTAGCTTGCTGGTAATTCTGGATTGAATGAGTGCCTGGTCGGCGTTCATTGATGAGGTCGAGATTTTCCAGCATCATAGCGTCGTTTAAATCCTCTCTTCGGGAGGAATCTTCTCCGTACTCGGGAATTCTACTTCCACGGGGATCATGCATTCCGTTCGTAAGCGAGGCGAATGGAGTTTCACCGTAGCCCGTCTTGGGGTTGTCTGATGTGACCAAAGAACTCCTTGAGCTCCTCGCCCATCACCCTTCTTGGCGTCTAGGTTTCTTGAGTCCGTCAAGGGCGGTCTTGTTGATGGTTTCTGCCTGTCCGTTCCATTTTAGCAGAATGCTTGAATCGAGCAGAGATAAATTGAGATCCGTTATCTGTTACGATTTCATGGGACCCCATGTCTAGTTATGATATGTTTCCAGACGAAGTTCTCCACTTGTGTGTCTTTGATACTTGCGTAGGATTCTGCTTCTACCCATTTGGAAAAGAAATCCGTGAGGACTAGGAGAAGCGTTTTGTTTTGATGGGTGCATAGGTCCGACAATGTCCATGGACCATCGCATGAAAGGATAGGGGCGAGATTGAAGAGAGGATTTCAGCGGGTTGATGGATTGTTGGAGCATGCCTTTGGCATTTCTCGCTTCGGGCGAATTTCTGCAGATCTTTACCATGGTTGGCCAATAATAACCGTGGCGTTTGATTTTGACTGCGAGAGATCTTCCGCCAGAATGATTTCCGCCTTATCCAGAATGGACCTCTTCCATGATTCTTCTTGCCCTTTCCCCTTATCATGTCATGAGAGGACCAGAGAAACACCACTTGGGTTTCACTTCGAGCCGTGCGGCAGGTTTTCACTTCTGAGCAGCCATTTTTGGTGGGTAGGTTCCATTCCGCGATATAGGCTCGGATTGGTTCTAACCAAGGGCTGTCGCAGCCGCTTCGGTTGGGTCCACATCCGCTTCCGGTTGACGACCACTGGTGGTCCGATGCTTGGATGTTCGATGAATTCGACCGGATTATCCTTTGGAGCCCTGGATCTGAGCTTGGGCGAGGGCAGCCAAGCCGTCGGCCTGGGCGTTTTCGAGCGAGGAATTCTGGTCAGGGCGAACTGGTGAAACTCTGAGCCAGTTCTTGGATGAGTTTTAGATCGCCAATCCTTTCGTCTCTTGCCTCATATTCTGCGCTGTATTGATTGGCGACTAATTGAGAATCGCAGTAAGCGTGAATATTACGGATTTTTAATCCATGGGCCAGCCGCAAGCCTGCGACGAGTGCTTCGTATTCTGCCTCATTGTTTGAAGCATGAAAAGCCAATCGGAAGGATTGTTCTAGGATTTCCCGTTAGGAGAGGTGAGTCATATTCGATTCGGATCCTTGTTTGGGCGAAGACCGTCGGCGTGGAGGACCCAAGTTGAGTTTGGTTCCTCGTTAGTCATGCCTCTAGTGGGTAACTCCACCAAGAAATCCGCAAGTACTTGGGACTTTGCACATGTCCTTGGGCGATATTCGACGTCGTATTCACTCAGTTCGATTGCCCATCTTGCGAGCCTACCAGATTGGCTCGGACTATGCAGGATTATTCGCGAGTGGGAGCGTGGTGAGAACCACTATAGTATGAGATTGGAAATATGGTCTTAGTTTTCTTGCGAGGTTATGGCGAATGCTAATTTTCCATTAGCGGGTATCGAGTTTCCGCATCCAGTAATGTCTTGCTTACGTAAAAGATTGGCTTTTGTTCTCCGCGTTCTTCTCGTATCAGGACGCCACTGACTGCTGTCGCGGAAACTGCGATATAGAGGAAAAGGGGTTCACCTTCCACGGTTTCGCGAGGACTGGTGGAGTGGCCAGGTAATGTTTCAACTGTTGGAAAGCTTTTCACATTGCTTGGACCATTCGAACTTCTTGTTTCCCTTCAATGTTTTGTAAAACGGTAGGAACTTATCCGTAGAGCGAGATGAAACGGTTCAAGGCGCGACTCTTCGGTTAGCCTCTGGACTTCGCTTGGTTTTCGGGAGGCCATCTCTATCAGTCGTCGATTTGTTTAGGGTTGGCCTAGATTCAGCGATCGTTACGAGGTATCAAGGAATTCTCCGATGCCACAGCGAACCTACATTTCGCGGGTTGAGTTTCATGTTATTCTGGTTGAGTCGTGCAAAACATTCCTCTAGGTGGGCTACATGATCGTGTTCGTCAAGAGATTTTACGAGCATATCATCGATGTATACCTCCATAGTTTTTTCGAGTTTCTCAGCAAACATTCTGTTGACGAATCGCTGATACGTTGCACCCACGTTTTTAAGACCGAAAGGCATTACCTTATAGCAATACGTTCCGCGGTCTGTGATGAGCGCAGTTTTTAGCGATCGTCGGGATTCATCATGATCTGATTGTAACGGAAAAAGCGTCCATGAATGACAGAAGCTTGTTTCCCGCGGTTGCTTCGACCAATCGGTCGATGTGCGGGAGCGGGAAGCAGTCCTTCAGACAGGCTTTATTCAGATCCGTGAAATCGACACAGACTCGCCACTTGCCGTTCTCCTTTTTTACCACAACAGGGTTGGCAAGCCAATCCGGATACCTAACTTCTGTTATCGACCCTACTTTGAGGAGTCTTCGACTTCCTTGACTCGCGGTGTACGCTCAGGTCCCAGCTTTCGTCTCTTTTGTTTTACGGTTTGTGAGTTGGATCGATGTTAAGTTAAGTGACATGTTACGCTAATGTCGATTCGGCATATCCTCCGCAGCCGCGAGCGTACTGAGGTTTTGAGGCATGCGATGAGCTCTGCTTTTATTGGTTCGCGGAGGTTAGCTCGATTTCGACGACCGTTCGGGAAGGAATCGTCGAGGCAAATTGAGACCACCGGTTCGCAGGTTGGTTCACGCTTCCCTTGGCCTCACTCTTTGGGACTGCCAGAAGGTTTCTGGCGAGTCGTGAATCGTTGCTTTTCGAGAGGTCGATTTGAATTTTTCTTTTAGTTCGGTAGTGAGGTAGATCTGCGCTGCTCCGACTACCATGTATTGTTCGACCCGAAGGTCGGGAACTTGAGGCAAAGGTGGAATGTTGATGGGATCGCTCTCATGGAGTTTAGCCAGGAGTTCCAACTATCGCGTTGTCTGACGTTGGACCATCGATCACCAGGAATTCCGTGTTTTGGCGGCGGCTCTGACTAGGAGGTTAGTCGAGCCGAGGGTCATAATTTCTCGAGAGTCGAATACTGAGCTGGGGTCGTCTGTAAGGATGCTTAGATCGGCCATCCTCTCGAGGGTGCTTTTATAGATAATATTAGCCGAGCATCCGTGTCGACTAATACCCTTGCTACTTCAATATCCTGGATCGTGAGTTCTATTACGAGAGATTGTTGTGAGGTTTGGCCATACTGGCGTTGCTCGATCCTCGAAGATCACGATGTTGCGGGCTGGCGAAGAAGCCATACTGAATTTCGATCGATTGGTTGTTTTCGGTTAGAGAATCCGTCCCCTCCTTCTAGCCAAACTGGGAACGAAATTCACACCGTCAATTTCCGATAAATAAGATTGCGGAGGAAAGCCAAGTAAACCCGACTTTCCTTGAAGATCTGGATTCTCTGCGTTGCCGCACGAAATCGATAAAATAAACGAAGACAAAGATGGGAATTGTAATGTTTGCCGAGGCGTTTTATTAGATGACGAATCGAGTACAAGGATTCTCCGAAGACAAAGAGATTTGCGATTAAAGAAAAGATAGAGTCGCAGGCAGCCAAAGCGTCCTAAGCCTTGCTCGCTAGTCTAACCACCTAAACCCTAGTTCTTCTAAGCTAGCGGGATGCTCTAAGTCTAATTTTCGGATCCCCTCCTCTTCTACTCTTGCTCTCCTTATATATCCACTCCAAGGTTGGTTTGCCTTAGGATGATGGACCTCGCCTTTGGGCCCAAGCTTATCTCTTCAGGAAATATTCCATTTTAAATCGGTCATCGTAATTATCCTCGAGTTTTCCGCTATTTTTTGGTGACTTGATGTTTATCCGGCGTTGGAAATCGGATAAACCGTCATAGCCTGATTGGTCCTGATTCCTTAAAATCGTAAGTAAGTCCGTGGATTTGTATTAAGTCGTTGAAAATTTTATCACGATTTCTGGAAAGACTATCTTTCTCGTAAAATAAACCGTATAGCTTAAAGGATCGATGTTCAAGTTAATCGATCTTTATTTTATCGATATCTTCTACGAAAAATCAATCCTTCTATTTTTGTCGTAAAACATCGAGGGCGATTTCAACGAATCGAAAGATGTTCATTTCATAGCGTGATCGTATCAAATCCGAGGATCGATCAAACAAGCCAAGATGGGATCAGACCGAGCATGATGGGACCGAGACCAGGGCGAGGGCCGTCGACCGGCGCCAGGCGAGTGCCGCCGCGCCAGGCGGCTGGAGCGCGTGCCGCCCGGCGCCAGGGCGGGTGCCGCCGGCGCCAGGCGGCCAGCGTGGCGCTGCCGCCGGCGTAAGCGGTGTGCCGCCGGGCCAGGCCGCCAGCGTGGCCCGCCGGGCGCCAGGCCAGGTGTGCCTCGGCGCCAGGCGGGTGTGCCGGGCGCCAGGCCGCCTGCGCGCGCGCCGGCGCCAGGCGGGTGTGCCGACGCCAGGCGGCCTGCGTGATCGCGCGCCGCCAGGCGGCCAGCGTGGCGCGTGCCGCCCGGTGCCAAGCGGGCCAGCGTGGCAGCTTACGCCGGCGCCAGGCGGTGTGCCGCCGGCACCAGGCGACCAGCGTGGCGATGCCGCCGGCGCCAGGCCGGCCCGTGTAGCAGCGCCCGCCAGGCGGCGTGCGCTGGCGCGACCGGCCGCGGGCGTGCCGCCGCGCCAGGCGGGTGCCGCCCGGCATGGCGGCTTCGGCGTGGCGTGCCGCCGGTCACCAGGCCGTCTTGCCGTCCGTGGGTTTTCCGTTGTTCGATCTTTCCCTCGTCAGTCGTCCGTGCGGGAAATCTTCGAGTTTGGAAGGATCTTTAGCCGTGGATTTCGAGATAACCGTTTTTGACCCCAACAGTCTTCTCCTGTTTCTTTGGTTTCCCTGAAGAACATCCACAATCTGTGTGTAAAATAAGCTTCTTCAAATGGTGTCTCTCTAGGTATCCTTAGAACTCTTTTAGTAAAGCTTTCCATCTACTTCTCATTAACTCCCCTTTTAAGGTGTTTGAGAACCTTCTCTTTCCTTTTTCTGAGAATTCTGCCCCCAGTTGCCTTTTCTATCTCCATTGGCTCTACTGTATTTGTGGCTTATTCATAATGGCGTCTGGTGGGCTTATGGAAGGCTTAGATTGCTCTCGGAGTGCATTAAGTCATGCGGCGTCTATCCTTGGTTACTGCACTCGGCGTGTGAGAAGTGTGTACTGATCGATGGGAACTGGAGTGTGTCGATCGATGTCCTGTTCACTATATCGATCGATGGGATATTCATCTTGTCGATCGACTTCAAAAGGGCGTGGTGGATGTGGGTGTCTTGCTGCGAACTACTCGTGAGTCACAATCCTCACGGCATTGCACGAATGGGTAGATTCCTCGGAGTCCATCGATCGATGCTCATCAGAGCCCGCCGATCGACTCGGTTTGGAGTACATCGATCGATAGTCATGTGTTGACATCGGTCGATACCCATGTGATCCGCCGATACTCATTGAACTCTCAATCTCGAAATCTCCTTCTTGCAGCTTCTCATTCTCCACCTCTTGCCAAAAATCATCTTCCATGATGGCATTCACGTGGTGTCCTGTTGCTTCTTCACCAATCCCCCTTGTCAAAGCTTCTTGCTTCCTAACAGCTTCTCCTGTCTGAACCACTTGAGTCTCCAACTTCTTCACATGGGTTCTCAAAGCTTCAAGCTTTGTGTTCAGATTGGTGTAGACGGAGTCAATCTTCCCATTGAAATCCACTGTAAGCTTCTGCTAACTCTCAAGAACTCTGTCAAGCATTTCTTCTATCTTACTTTCTTGGGTTGGTGCAGGTGGATTCATGTAAGATGAGTTTCCATAACTCCTGTTGTTGTTGAGGTTGCTGCTGTAGTTGTTGTAGGGCTTCTGCGGACTCTGGTTGAAGTTACTTCTTTGTCCTGAGAAGTTTATGTTTCCTCCTTGGTTTCCAGATCTCTGAAATCCAGTTCCACTGACCCAGTTCACATCTTCTTCTATGTAGTCATCTTCATCTACAGTCTCTGCATCCTCTACTGAGCAAAGTTGCCTATTCATCAGCATTTGAACATTATCCAGCTGTGCTTGAACTGCATTCATCTGCTCTTTCCCAAGGAATGCTGCAGATCTTGCTTTTACAATGTTCTTAGTGCTGTTGCTGGATGCCAAGCTGTCTATTAGCTTCACAGCATCTTCTGGATTCCTTGTTGTGAAGTTCCCTTCACTAGATGTGTCCCGAGCAATCTGATATTTCAGTGCGATGCCTCTGAAGAAAGTGCAGAGAAGTTTCACTTGGTTGAATCCATGGTGTGGATAATCTCACTGGTAAGACTTGAATCTGATCCAGGTATCCTTGAATGACTCTCCAGGTTCCTGGGTGAATGTAGCGATTCTCCTCCTCAAATCTTCAGCGCGTGCTGTCATCAAAGAAGTTACGCAGGAATGCGTTTTTGATGTCGCTCCAAGATGTAAAAGATCCTGGTGGTAACTGCTTAAGCCACTGCAAATTTTCTCCAGATAGAGAGTACTTGAAAAGCTTGCAGAGAAGGTAATCCGCAGGGACCCCATTGGTTTTTATAGCAGATATGAGATCCTCGAACCTCTCCAGATGGTCCATATGATCCTCATTGGACAGTCCACAGAAGGGTGTCTGTCCTACTAGTGTGTAGTACTGCGGCTTAAGCTCGAAATTGCCTCTCTGGATAGCAGGACGACGAATAGCTGATCGGTTGGTGTAGAACTGTTCTGGATGGTTGTAATCAGCCAACGTCCTTGTTCGAGCAGCTTCTTCTACAGGTTGAACAGCTCATGTAGCTGCAGCTTCTGGCTCAGGGATAACTTCCCTTTGAGCGTTTAGTTTCTTACCTGCTGCGTTACGCAGGTGACCATCATGGTCATGTAGGTCTCCATGCTCATCGGCAGTAAGAATAACTGGCGCTACCATGTCTCGCGGTTGAGTATCGATCGATCTCGGAAGAAGTGTATCGATCGATGTCGGATGAGCTGTGTCGGTCGACGGTGAAGTGCGAGTATCGGTCGACGAAGGAGGTATCTCGGTTGACTGTGGTATGTCCGTATCGGTCGACAAACTGTTGTTGATGTAGATCGATGTGGAACGTTGATCTTTGCAAATCTAGCGTTCCAAGCAAGCAGGGTCTTCTGAGAACAAAAGTTGAGTTTCCTTGTTGCTTCTAGTACTGCTGGGCATGTACCTGAGAAAGACAAGAAAAAAATTGTGTCAGAAAACTGATTAAAAGAAAGAAAAAAAGTAACCTAGACCTAATCAGATGAAATCTAATATCTATCAAAGCTACCCGGCAACGACGCCAAATTTGATATCACTCAAATTACCCTAAGGAGTGAATTACTCTCTCAAATAAGAGGTTCAATTGTAGTACTTAGGGATCGAATTCACAGGGAGCTAGGGAACACAAAATATGTAATCTTTAGTGACTATGCTAGGTTGAATAGGTTTAAAAGTAAATAGCAGGTTTTTGAGCATGGTAGTTGCTCGACTGAATTAGATTGGGTTTTAGGACAATTAAGAGAAATAGCTAGACTTAGGGGTTGCTATTCAGATTTGCAGGATTATAATGTTACAGATGCCTAACAAGATGTATGCATTGCTGGGGTCAAAATCGGTCAACGACGAAATCGTCACCCGAAAGTCCTCGAAAGAAAGACCAAGTGACGATCAAAACCAAGAAACGGATCATCACTCGATGAACTCACAATAAGGCATGAACGGACCATGAGCCCCGGGGATCAACGAAGGCAAGCAGGCACCGGTGGACGCAGGACACGGCACGGGCGGCAGGCTTGCCCTGTCCCGTCTGGCGCCAGCAGCAAGGGTCCTGGTTCCCATCTATGCAATCGTCTCGTGATCTCGGGCAACGGCACCATCTTGGTCCCTTAAACCCATGTCCGGATTGTCCGCAAACTATAATAATTCTTCCGCAAAGCCTTCTCGATTGTTTAAAAGATCATCATTTAAACGTCTAAAGCTCGAAACAACATTACTCAAACCCTTGAAAACGGTTATCTCTAAATCTACGGATAAAGATCCTTCCAAACTCAAGGATTTCCCGCGAACGACTAACGGGAAAGATCGAACAACGGAAAACCCACGGACGGCAAGACGTCCTGACGCCGGGCGCAGCGCCACGCTGGCGGCCTGGCGCGCGGCACGCTGCCACGCTGGCCGCCTGGCCGCGGCACCGCCTGCCGGCGGCACACCCGCCTGGCGCCAGCAGCACGCCACGGGCTGGCGCTGGCGACAGCCTATGCCGGGCGGCATGCCCCGACGCCGGTCGGCGGTCCTCGCCCTGGTCTCGGTCCCATCATGCTCGGTCTGATCCCACCTTGGCTTGTTTGGATCAATCTTCGTGAGTTTGGTACGATCACGGTTATTCTAAACACCAAACATCTCGACTATACGAGGAATTGGGTTCCTTCGAAAAACCGAAACCTTCAAAGACTGTTCTTCAAAACCGTAACAACGTCTAAACGTCCCGACGTGGCCATAACGGCCCACTTACGATTTTCCGAAAAGGAAGGATAACTATGACGGTTTATCCTTATCCTCACATAAGAGATAAATGTCAAGTTTCCAAAAGATAAATGTCAAGTTTCCAGAAGATAAATGTCAAGTTTTCCGAAGATAAATGTCAAGTTTCCGATAAACACGAAGATGGACGAAAATGGAAAAGCCCGTTCAGCCAGCGAAGATAGACCGTCTTAAGAAGAGTATATAAGGAGAGCTTTGGGCGAGGAGCAAATCATCACAAAAACTTCCAGAGCACTTAGCACTTAAAGCATTTTAGCTTTCTCTTTCTGTTTTCATTAGCGAGCTGCGACTCAACTAGGTTAGATCTAGGCGGCCGGACTAGCGGACCTTTCGACAGCTCTTGTAGCTTATTTCTTACCCGTTGTTCACGCTCAAAACGCGAATTCAGAAATAAGATCTTTTTCCGCTCTACTTTACGATTTTTACTTTTCGACTTAAACTCCCATTGATTGTATCGCAGCGCCCAGCAGATATCCGGGACCTTCAAGGAAGATCGGGTTAACTCGGTTTTCCTCCACAAATCTTTATCGGAAATTGACGGTGTGAATTTTGGTTCCCACAGTTTGGCGCTAGAAGGAGGGTGGGTTACGGATCTATCTATCTCGCAACTGCACACGCTCGATCATGTCTACTGACGTCACCAAAGATCAGCCAACGCTAGACGGAACACCCGTCGACGCCAACGTTGAGAAGACTCCAGCTGGAGATGCGTCCACAGTCACTGCTGATGCAAACACTGAGGCGCTCAGGCAGATGAAGGAACTGTTTACCTCCACCCAGGCACAGGCGGAACAACAGGACAAGCTGATAACCTCACTCGCAAAACAGGTCGACACCTTAACTGCGAGGAGCAAGTTGCCGCGCGGATCCACCAAGGCACGCTGCGGCAGAAGACTCGACTTCGGATCTCCCGAAGCACGAGAAAAAGATGCCCCGAAAGAGCCCACTCCCGAGGAAACGGCTCCGAAAGGACAGCAAACGACCTCGCAGAACCTTCCACTCCCGGCTACGGGAAACAAGGAAAGCGACGTCGAGCGCATCGATCTAGATATCAGCGACCAATCGGATCCTTCCGATGAAGACGCTGACATCCACCCCAGGAGGACCCGAAGCCAGTCCGCTCGGCAGACGGTATCCTTCGAAAGGCCCATGACAGAAGAGGAAGAAGAACTCTACTGGATGGAGCAGGAAGAACTCGCGGAGGATCAAACTCGGATCCATCAAAACCAGCACCGAAAAAATCGGAGGAACGCCGGTAGCAATAGCGAGATCCATGATCTCCGCGAATCTCTTAAGAAGACCGTGGCCGAAGTGAAAGCGGTGAAATCGCAAATCCATCAGGCGACCAGTTCCGCCCCCGAGATCGATAGACTTCTCGAGGAAGCACGGAAAACGCCGTTCACCGCTCGGATCACGGAAACACGCATCTCAGACCCAGGGAAAATCAAAATCCCGGTCTATGACGGTACGACGGATCCTAAGTCGCACCTGCAGTCTTTCCAGATCGCAATGGGTAGGTGCAAACTCCCGGAGCACGAACGAGACGCGGGTCATTATCTTCTCTTCGTCGAGCACCTCAAGGGCGCTGCGCCGAATGGTTCTCCGGCTCAAAGGAACTCCATCGAAGCTTCCGTCAACTGGCCTCGGCGTTCCTCGAAGGAGGACGAAGTCGCTCTGCGACTTCATGCGTTCAAACTGGTGATGGCGAGTAACGGGCATCAGCGACAATGTCGCAATCGACGCGAGGAAGACTCTCTGGTATAAGTCGAAGTTCCAAAGTGGATACTACTGGAAAAGCCGCGACAATCCAGGATACCCTCCACAAAGCAACGGACTTCATCATCATGGAGGAAGAAATGAAGCTTATCGCGAAGCACGGACCACGAAAACGTCCTCGAGAAAGAAACCCTCTCGTAACGACAAAACGTCCATCACGGGGAAGACGCCCAAGGCAGCATAACTACGCCATCAACTCGAGCAAGGCAAAACCTCGAAACACCTGGACCAGGAACCAGTACAAGGATAATTCCTACCGCGAGTTCCACGAAACCAGAGGTCACTCCACTGCGAACTGCAGGTTCGGCGCCCGCTCGCCGCAAAGCTCCTCACCGCGAACTATCAAAGGTCAAGAGCATAAAGGACCTGCTCCTGGACTCTGACCGCCCAAAGACCAACAAAACTGTCTCCGAGGACCGCGACCGAAAACCAATCGGGTGAAAAACGCGGAAGGAGACAGGACGACCAAGGAAACGACAACAATCGCCAGAGGGTAAACATGATCATCGGAGGATCACAGTTCTACCAAGACTCAGTCTCGTCGATAAAAGCCTACGGGCGAAAAGCCGAGACAAGTTCCAACTGGTTTCCGGATAGCGATATTCCTAACCACACGATCACTTTCGAGGAACAGAAAACTGTCGGAATCGACAAGCCTCATTGCGATCCTTTTGTTATCGACCTGGTAATCCAGGATCTCGAGGTCGGCCGCATCCTCGTCGATACAGGAAGTACGGTCAACGTTATCTTCCGCGACACCCTCTATACAGGATAAAGATCCCACTTGGGAAGTCGCCTGAGCCAAACCTTTGACTGGGTTCTCGGGTGTCACTTCCATGACCCTCGGAAGAATTAAGCTCCCGGTCATGGCGAAAGAAGTCACAAAAATCGTCGAGTTCGCAGTAGTCGACAACCCGGCCATCTACAACGCCATCATGGGAACCCCTTGGATCAACTCCATGAAGGCAGTACCATCCACATATCACCTCGGCATCAAATTTCCGACTCCAACCGGAATCGCAGCCATCTGGGGTAGTCAGAAACAGTCGAGACTCTGTTACCTAGCCGAGTTCAAACTGCGAAAAGATCGGAACGCCCAACGCCAACCCGAAACGAGCAAAGGAATCACACAACATTCCTGAAGACTCGAAAAAGATGATCCAGAATCATCCAAACAGGCAACGATTCAAGACAGCGACAAAGCCTCTGAGTCCACCGCCATAAAAGCAGACAGCTCGACCCCCGCACAAACCGATCCAACCAGCACGATCGGAACGGCAACGCACGGGGAGTAAAAACGTTTGCGACAACTATCAGAACTACGAGATGGCTTGATCCTCGAAAGAGGTACGTAGGCAGCTCGTCGAAACCCGGCGAGTTCAGCTATCCTCCTCACCAAAAGGGGGGGGTGGGTACGTATACTCCTATACTCCCACAAAAACGCGAAATATCCGCACATGTACTCGAACTTTTCGAAATTTTTAATAAAATTCTTTCTATCTTTTATGCTCACTTAACGCATAAACACTTCGGAAAAACGAAAATCATATCTTCGAAAGAAACGCGAGACGTCGCAACTTCTGAAAAAGATAACAAAACTCGTATCATCCGCCAAAACAGTCCACCTGCGACTTAAAAAACAACTTATGCCCGTCGATTGGCCCCGACGGACGCACTCAGAAACGTTTCACTCAAATACAAACTCGTAGTCAGACCTACAAGGTCCTCTTACATCCGACAAGGATATCATAGCGCGCTATACAAGAAACCCAAAATTTTGGTTTAGCGTCTCGGATAAACTCCGAAGATAGCTCGATTCTTTTAACACAAGTCATATAAGCCGGCGACTAGTCGCGGACTTTAAACGAAAAGAATCAGGAAGAAATCACTAACAGGCAAAACGAAAGCCGATCAGTCATCGCACAGCCTTAAAGCTGAGAGTAAGCCTAGGTCTTGTCCTGAACCCAGTCTTGCTGGATCTTGACATCTCACAGACATAGTATCGTATAAGATCCCAAACATGTCTCTTATCGCTACACCTAAAACGCCGCTAAAAGTAGCATACGGACCAAGCGACAAAAAAAGAGTTAGGATACGAAGTGACTACTCGCTTTCTTTCCTCTACACTTGACGAAAGTATAAATCAAAACAAAAGACGAAATCTCGCAAATTTTCATATTTATAAAAGCCGCAAAGACGGCGGGATTCTAAGCCACCAACGGCCAGTCCCAAAACATAAGAATGCAACCTCCAACGGTCGCAGAATAAAACTCCTAAAACGCCACACACGGCCAAAACATACGATTCACAAAGGAAGTCAACATCGAAAACCAGATGCGGAAATCCCGAATGAACCTGCAGGCTGGTCCACTTCCTCATTCACGCCTTGAGCGTTCCCACCACCCTCGGCGTTCTCATCGCTCCGCCTCCACCGTATCCTCGGAAACCTCGATAGGTTCCCATAGTCTCCGGACTCTTTCCTCAACTGGAGGAACCAAGGACTCAGCATGAGCACACTCGGCCATAAAATCCTTCATCTCAGCGATCTCGGAATCAAAAGAGAAATCCGGGTTCTGAGACTTGTAAAGGTTTACGACCGAGCCACGCCACTCGCGGAAATCGCCAACGAACTCCTGAGCTTCTTTAAAACATTGAAACTCAGCAGCGAACGATTCCGCCCGTCTCGCCACCTCCGCTACGACCATCTTCTTTCCTTTCCTTTCCGCCCGAACAAGGGCTCAAGCATGAAGCTCAGCTAGCTTTTCGTTCTGCGCCTTAACCTCTTGACGGAATCGAAAGAGCTCTCGCTCAGCTTCCTTGGTCTTGAAGTTAGCGATCCTAGCCTTGCGGAAACTTTAGTCGAGCGCATTGCCAAACACTCTTGTGAGTTCATCGATCCTAGTCTTTCTTTCGAGGACTTTCGGGTGACGATTTCGTCGTTGACCGATTTTGAACCCAACAGTTAGCCCCCCGAAAGTCAACGACGAAATCGTCACCCGAAAGTCCTCGGAAACTTTAGTCGAGCGCATTGCCAAACACTCGATGAACTCACAAGAAGGCATGAACGGACCATGAGCCCCGGGGATCAACGAAGGCAAGCAGGCACCGGTGGACACAGGACACGGCACGGGCGACAGGCTTGCCCTGTCCCGTCTGGCGCCGGCAGCAAGGGTCCTGGTTCCCATCTATGCAATCGTCTCGTGATCTCGGGCAACGGCACCATCTTGGTCCCTTAAACCCATGTCCGGATTGTCCGCAAACTATAATAATTCTTCCGCAAAGCCTTCTCGATTGTTTAAAAGATCATCTTTTAAACGTCTAAAGCTCGAAACCACATTACTCAAACCCTTGAAAACGGTTATCTCTAAATCTACGGCTAAAGATCCTTCCAAACTCAAGGATTTCCCGCACGAACGACTAACGGGGAAAGATCGAACAACGGAAAACCCACGGACGGCAAGACGTCCTGGCGCCGGCGGCACGCGTCACGCGGGCCGGCCTGGCGCCGGCGGCACGCGTCACGCGGGCCGGCCTGGTGCCGGGCGGCGGCACACCCGGCGGCCGCAGCGTCACGCGGGCCGGCCTGGCGCCGGCGGCACACCCGGCCTGGCGCCGGTGGCACGCGGGCCGGCCTGGCGCCGGCGGCACTCGACCGCCGGGCGGCAAGCCCAGGGCGGCGGCAAGCCCCCTGACGCCGGTCGACGGTCCTCGTCCTGATCTCGGTCCCATCATGCTCGGTCTGATCCCACCTTGGCTTGTTTGGATCAATCTTCGTGAGTTTGGTACGATCACGGTTATTCTAAAACACCAAACATCTCAACTATACGAGGAATTGGGGTTCCTTCGGAAAAACCGAAACCTTCAAAGACTGTTCTTCGAAAACTGTAACAACGTCTAACGGCCCGCGTGGCCAAAACGGCCCACTTACGATTTTCCGAAAAGGAAGGATAACTATGACGGTTTATCCTTATCCTCACATAAGAGATAAATGTCAAGTTTTCAAAAGATAAATGTCAAGTTTCCAGAAGATAAATGTCAAGTTTTCCGAAGATAAATGTCAAGTTTCCCGATAAACATGAAGATGGACGAAAATAGAAAAAGCCCGGTTCAGCCCGCGAGAAGATAGACCGTCTTAAGAAGAGTATATAAGGAGAGCTTTGGTAGAGCAAATCATCACAAAAACTTCCAGAGCACTTAGCACTTAGAAAGTTTTAGCTTTCTCTTTATGTTTTCATTAGCGAGCTGCGACTCAACTAGGTTAGATCTAGGCGGCCGGACTAGCGGACCTTTTGACAGCTCTTGTAGCTTATTTCTTACCCGTTGTTTACGCTCAAAACGCGAATTCAGAAATAAGATCTTTTTCCGCTCTACTTTACGATTTTTACTTTTCGACTTAAACTCTCATTGATTGTATCGTGTGCGGCCCAGCAGATATCCGGGACCTTCAAGGAAGATCGGGTTAACTCGGTTTTCCTCCACAAATCTTTATCGGAAATTGACGGTGTGAATTTCGGTTCCCACATGCATGATATTAAAGAGCTCAACAACGAATGAATGAATCGATCAGCTCTCGCATGTTTAGATTCATCTATTGATTAGATGCTAAATGATGCTTACGGTCAGTAGGACACCGACAGTATCAAACGATGATTCGATAGGAATATCGACCGATACACCTTTAGCTACGTCGATCGATTACTCTATAGAAGTATCGATCGATACGGACCTAGCCAGGCTTAAAGCGCGAGTTGATATAGTGCTCACCAAGACCTTAGATCAGCTCTCGCCTTTCTCTAGAGGGTCTTAGCTTGAATAGGTTGTGATCAGGATGATGATTAAGTAATTAAACAATCCTAGTTCATGGTTCAAGTTAGCTATTCAAGAAACAAGCATTAATGAACATCCTAACAATGAATATCACAACTTAGCAATCTATAGTTTGGGCTAATCCCACATAATCTACTTGAACCCTGAATCTAACAAGATAAACTACTCAGACATAGCTGGGTAATTCATAACAGCAAGGTAATAATAGAAACTCATAGATATGAAGTTAGAAGAATGAACACTTAACTTCCAATCACAAATATCTTTGGATCTTTCCTCTAAATCTAGAATTTCTATAACCTTTACAAGTAAACAATAGAATAAAATAAGACTTTGAATTAAGAAAGAACAAAAAACAAAGTATGAAACATGTAGTATGAAAAAGCTCTCTTTGCCAAAAAACTTAGGGAAAACTATAAATATTGAGTTCATTTGGTTAAAAACTGATCAGGGACAATCTTGTATTTTGGTGAGATCTTGGGCTTCAAGCTGGCTGAGTCCAACTTAGCTTCGTGGCTTCGATATCGATCGATGGCACTGGGAGTGCATCGATCGATGACTATCTTGTCACATCGACCTCTCTGGATGTGATATCGATCGATAACACAAGGTGTGTATCGATCGACGTTTAGCTCTGAATATCGATCTCTTGGTCTGGTTTGATGGATAACTCGGGTGCACTCTCCTTTAAGCTCTAAAAGGCACCTAAAACATCACTTTACTCCAAAATGCTCCTGAGCCTGAAAACATACCTAATAGACTCCAAAACATATTTATATATAATAAAACACCTTTATACCATGGGTAAAAACGGGTCAAATCCATAGTATATCAATATCGAACGACAGTACTTCAGCAACAACGTTCGATTGTCACTTCATTGTGTAGATCGACACGGACATCAGTGAGCAGGTTATCGTTCTTACTTGTTAAATTGTGTACTTATGAATAATTTTCTCACCATAACTCCGACTAGATATACACTGGGGACACTGTAATTTAAGTCTGGGGGAGAATTACTCACATTAGTTTACTTTTTGAGTCTTATTAAATGTTTTTCAAAGGTCTTATTGAATCAAGAAGGAGATAATGAACTTTTAAAATGTTTACTTGTTATCTAACCACTCTCTAGCACCATTCTTAGATTTATTGACTGCAGAGTGTATTAGAGATACCAAAGTGGATCACCTGTCAACTATGACCACACTTGCACTACAGGAAATAAGGGTAGTAATAGCGGACGAAAAACGCTATGAGTCCTATATAATACTGCTTCCTTGTCCGCTTTGACATCGCCCATTATAATAGGTCCGACACTTTTAATAGCGGTTTTGGTTTATGCTATAGTTAACCATACAGAAATAGCGTTGTTTTTACGCAATTGTTAATATCTATAATAACCTCATATAAATGTTATTAAAACTCATTAATTTGATTATACCTATAGCAAATATAGCAAATGTTTTGTGTTATTGATTAGTTTTTTAATTATCTAAAAATTTATCAAAAATAATTACGAATTGATTTTTTATGTAATATTTATTTTGAATATTTGTAAAAATTAAAAAATATTTAAATGTTTACAAAACCATAAAATATTTCCTTATTTACACAAACCATCAAAACCTCTCAAACATACTAATTCTACTACTAATAAGCTTTCACAATCATCCCTCACATCTCTGCTCTTCCACCACCACCAAGCTTCTCAACTATATATTTTCCATCGCTTCTGAACCAACTCCATCTCATCTCTTCTATCTTGCTCGACTCCAATCCATCTAATGTCTCTGCCGCTAACTGCAGGATACTTACATGATCCTCAAAATCAGGGCTTGACAAGTTGATGGATATATTTCTCATCAATAGTTGCACCTGCCTGGTAGGGGGCAAACAAATAAAACAACGATTAACAACGATTAGGTTTTATCATTTGCAGAACTGAGATTAATGTAAAACCGAACAGACAAAGAATCATACCATTTCGACATCTATGGGGTCCATCTTCTTCAGCTTTTGTAGATGATTACTTGCATATGGGTCAAAAACACTTCCAATGAAGCTGTAAACTTGGGCAAAGTCCGGTAAAACTGAAACAAAGAAGAAGGAACTGTCTAGTAAAACAAACAGTAAGCAAAAGATAAACAGGAGAGGTGTGTGCAACAATGCTTACCTCTCAATAAATGGTCAGGATTAGCCTGCTCATTTGTGTCTCTGTTGGATCTTGGTTTTGGAGTATTTTCAGAGCTACTAGAACAGTTGTTATTCGCTCCAGATCCTGCTCCTGTTTCCATCAGAACATTAAGCAAAAATGCAATTTTCAGTAGCTTATAATGTACCGTTCTAGTGAGCTTTCTGAGGATATGGATGAGCGGCTTTCCTTTTAGGCCGAGGAGGAGGGAGATGTTCGCCCGTCCCACACTTTTGTACCTTGAGAAAATACTTCTGAGAAGACGCCGCCGCTTCCCGCGCCGATAGTGAAGAGGTCGAAGTCGTAGTGGCGGTGAGAGTCTGCTACGTTGTCGTTCTGGGCACCGAGAGAGAAGCGGCGAGAGGGACTGTAGGGGTGGTTAGAGAGTAAGGTGAGACGGGGACTGAGAGACGATGATGATGAGGGTAGATGGATTGAGAAAGGGAGTTTTCTGCAGAGGATTCTAAGAGATGGAGAAGATGAGATTGTAGTGGTCTCTCTCTCTCTCTCTCTCTCTCTCTCTCTCTCTCTCTCTCTCTCTCTCTCTCTCTCTCTCTCTCTCTCTCTCTCTCTCTCTCTCTCTCTCTGATCTCACAAAAAGAACAATTAATCTCAAACGTTGTCTCTCGCTCGTTTCTTTGTCTCGTAGATCTCACAAAAAAAAAAGGAGAACAATTAATCTCAAACATTGATTCAATATCATCCAAGGGTGCAGAAAGTGATATATGCCATCAAAACAACCACCAATAGAAAAAGGGTGAGGATAGATAGAAGAGTGATTTTGAGCCTTTGATTCAAATTAATCAATGGTTCAAAAAAACATAATACAAATTGTCTTTTTATTTATTTATAACTCTTATAAAAATTATCTAAGATTTAAATACTTTCATATCATAATTTAATATTTGAAATCTAAATTTTGTATTTGAAAATTTAATTTAGTTACGGAATTATAATTTATTTAAAATTAAGATTTAATGTTTTATGATATATATTAAAATGAGACATGTGGTTTAGGGGTTAGTGTTAAGATTTAGGATTAAGTATGTGATTTGAGTTTTAGAATACTTGGAATTTAAATTATAAGTTTGTAAAGATTGGATTTGTGATTTTGTGTGTAGAATTTAAGTTTGGTATAGGATATTGGATATAGAGTGTAGATTTAAGATTTAGTGTTTTGAGATGTAAAGTTATGTTAATGTATGATTTGAGGTATATATATGTAAGGTTTATAGTTTAGATATATAAAAGGTTAAGATATAAATTTTAAAAATAAGCTTTTGTAAATATTGGATAGTATAAAATTAGGAACTTTTAAATTTATGACTTGATGTCAAAAATATTAGATTAGACTAAAGACTTTATACGTAGGGTTTAAGTTTGGGGTTTAGAGGTTTAGATTTTGAATTTGAGATTATATTTTTAAATGATTAAATTTTGAGTTTAAGTTTAAGATTGAAGTTATATTATGAAAATATTGAAATTTTAAAGTTTATGTTTAGGGTTTAGGGTGTTGTCATATATATTTTTTAAAATACAAATTACAAAATACAAATAAACAAAAAATATTTTTATAAAATGTAATTTGTTAAAATTACAACCAGTTCTAACATTGTGAAAAATTGTGAAAAATAAAATACTGTTAATTAAAATTATGAAAACATTGGATTTTAATTATACTTTTGGGTTTTATTTCGGTAATTTCAGATATTTAACTGCCAAATTAGGTATTGAAAATCTAGAACTGGTTAGAAAACATATACAATTATTGCTTTTAAAATCATTAATAAATGTAATCCATTCTAATAAAACACAAGTAAACCATTAACAAATATAATTTGGATGTGATATATTTTTCTATAGTTTTCCATTGAAATTTAAAACACACAAAATCAATACATGAAACACATGAATATAAATGATAATCTATTTTTGTAACATAAATATATAAACCTCTAAACAATTATATATATATATATATATATTTATAACAAAAATTGCGACGAGAGGGTGATAGGGCTTCGATGGTGTTGAGTGGCTGGGATCCGGGTAAACACGAGGAAGGAAGATTTCGATCGGATTGTGGATTTGATTCCAGAATCCAGAGGACATGGGTTCGCGAGGGATTAAGGGAAAAAAGAGGTTGGAGAGGATCTACTGGATTTGGATCATGGATCTTCAGGCGGAATAGGAAACAAGCGGATCAACAGGATGACATCAGAGGCATGCGATACACTCTCATCAAAATGAGATCGCCTGTTGTCAATTTGGAGATATGGAATATACAGATCCGATTCCATCACATTGAAATTAGGAAAACAAGGTATTTGATGCGGATTTGTTATGATTGTTTGGAAAGGGAGGATCCGATAATGGGATTTTATTCAATGATATCAAGAGCTAATTTTTGGGGATCTTGGATTGATTGTCTTTTGATTTGGAAAAGGGCTCTGGGTATTTGGGATGCCGATATAAGGAGTCGGAAGTTTTGTTCTTTCAGCATTACAACATTTCCTTTATCCTCTCACATATTCTCTAATCTGGTATTGGTTGTGGTTCTGGTTAAAATGTCTCAGGGACAACTCGTGAACAATGGTGGTGGTTTGAAGAATGGTGATGGAAATAGGAAACGGTTGAAGATATCGGTGGCGCACTTTGACAACTCTGATTTGATCAAGAGTTACTCAAGGACCCTAATAGGGAGGTGTATGAACCCGGATGAGCAAAAGGTTTCATCCTTGTTGATTATGTTACCAAAGATTTGGCACTTGGAGGAGAAGGTTGTCGGAGTGGATCTTGGAATGGGGAAGTTTCAGTTTCACTTCGAGAAGGAGGAGGATATATTGAATGTCCTGGAGATGCAGCCGTATCATTTTGATTACTGGATGCTGGCGCTTGGTCGATGGCAACCAAGGATGCCCAAGAATTTTCCGTCTGAGATTCCTTTTTGGATTCAAGTGGTGGGCGTCCCAACTGAGTTTTGGTCAAGCGATACTTTCCAGAGCATTGGTGATGCTATTGGAGAAACAACCGATGTGGACTTGGATGCTGGCAAGATTAGAGTGGTGATTGATGGAAACAAGTTCTATGAAGGGGAAGAAGTTCCAGTTACTTTAAAATTTGAGAAGCTGTTTGGGTACTGCCTTACTTGCTTCAGTCTGCTCCATGATGTGGATCATTGCCCACTGAACCCAAAAAGGCAGGAGAAGAAAAGAGAGTCTCGGGAGGAGACAGTAGGCAAGGGAGAGGATCGAGCAAGAAGTTACAAGGGGGTGGTGATAAAAAGCGAGGTCGGCTACCAACAGAAAGATAAGGAGTATCGCGGATATCAGGGCAAGGGAAAGGGTAAGATGTTTGAGGAGCCAGAAGTAAAATGGAACAGGATCCCGGAGAGAGGATCTAATAAATCTGCTACACACAGACGTAACAACAGATTTGAAGATGAAGGACCTCGCAACAGAAACACCCGCTGGGAACGATCAAGGACACAAGCCCAGGAGGATAGGGAACAAAACCATCGTGTGCTGAGAAGGGAAAGGAGCCCTCTGCAACATATCCGTGAGAAACCAGAGGAGGACAGGGAGATCAAAGCCATGGAGAATGATAAGCAGTGTTTACAACAGGTGGCAGGGACAAAGGTATTAGCTCTGGTTCATTCTCATCCTGTAGAGAATTTAGAGAATGTGAGGGAATCGGAAAATGGATTAGATTTGGTTAGTGAAACCTTAGAAGAGGATTCTAGGGTGTTAGAAGTGGAGGGTATGGAACTGGAAGAGGATCAGAAACGTGTGGAAAGAGAGGAGGATAGCTCTTTGATGGAAGATGGTTTTGAAAACCTGACGGATGGAGATGGGAAGGATGAGATACAGGAAGAGAATAGGGAGGTGGTTGCAGAGTGTGAACAGGGTGGCACCGGAGAGGAGCTGAAACAGGGGGAGGAAGATGCAGAGAAAAAGGCTGGAGCTCGCAAACAACTTTTCTTGGCAGCTGCAGGAGGAACTTCAACAAAGAAATTTGTTAACGTCCTTTTATCTCCTCGAAAGAAAGCGTGCAACCGGTAAACAGGTGGCTCGGAAAGGTGGAAGCTCTAAACAGCAGGAAGATAAGGGACCCTCAAACCCGAAACCAAATTTAAACCGTTAATTTATGTATCAAATAAAATCAATGAATGAGCTATGGGTTTTATGGGTTCTTAGGGTCATTGGGGTTCTGTTTGCATTTTTTATTTTCATAATAAGCTCGTGGAGCAAGTTTGTTGTTTTTGCTGGTTGTCATTTGGTTTTGCTTTTTTGGCTTGGCTTGTCTCATGTCATCCATGTCTTGGATATCTGGAATAAAGAAGTTTCTCTGGTTTATTATGGAGCTTTGTTATTGTGGTTCAATGCTTGCTTTTGGTCCAAGATTGAAATGATTTATTATTGGCATAATATCTTGGGTTGGCTTTCTTGGGAAAGGCAGATAGCATTTCTTGGTGTTGGATATGGGTCTGGTATTTGGTTCTCGCAATCTATAAAACTGGTCTCTTCAAACCAGTCACGGAGTATGAGAAAGAACTGGTCTATTGAGGAATGTATTGCTCAACAATCATGGAGTGGGTCCTACTCGAAAGCATCGAAACTGCTTGTACTGGGCAGGAAAATTTGCACAGATTCTTATAACAAAAGGATGGCATTGGGGATAACGGACATACGTAATAAAGGAATTTGGATGTCTGCTCGTCTGAGACGTTGCTTTTTAGGCATTTTTTGGTTACATGGTATGGGTATAGTCCTCAGGCGTGCTGGGAGAAAAGGGATTAAGGTGGGGTGGTCAAGGTTTATTGATTACATTCATCTTAGCATGGCCATTCAAAGGTGCAGATGGGATTTCATTAAATCCGACATGTTTAACTCCAGAGGAGTACTTCAAATTATTTTTAATAATGAGAGTTCTTAGCTGGAATTGTCGTGGGATGGGTGGAAAGTGGACTATAAGCTTTCTTAGGGAAATATGGCACACGCATAAACCAGATTTTCTATTTTTATCGGAAACAAAACAAGATTTTGAGTATGTGCAAGGATTTCAATCTCATTTTGGTTATGATAACTTAGTAACAGTGGACCCTAACGGAAGGAGTGGTGGCTTAGCACTCTACTACAACAATGAATACCAGGTCAAGGTGTTATATTCGAGTAACCGAATGATAGATGTGTAGGCAGAGATGATAGGTAGAAAGGTGTTCTTAACCTTTGTTTATGGGGATCCGGTTCAGAAGTTACGAGAACAAGTCTGGGAAAGGTTAACCAGGTATGGGCTAGCGAGATCTGAACCATGGTTTATTATTGGCGACTTAAATGAGATTACTGGCAATCATGAGAAGGAGGGAGGAGGCCTAAGAAATGCAGATTCTTTTATCCTTTTTAACAATATGATAAGGAATAGTGGTTTGTTGGAATTCCCAGCTCGGGGAAACAAGATGTCATGGCAAGGAAGACGAGGAAAAGGGAAAGGGGCAGTGATGATTAGATGCCGTTTAGATCGCGCTCTGGCTAATGAGGAGTGGCATACACTCTTTCCATGCTCTTATACAGAATATCTAGGGATGATTGCGTCAGACCATCGCCCAGTTGTCGCTTACATGGAAGGAAAAGTCTTTAAACGGAGAGGACAATTTCGCTTTGATAAGAGGTGGATTGGAAAGGAAGGTTTAATGGAATCAATTGCTCTAGGATGGTCAGAAAAATGTGGAGATCGGATTGAGGATTTTGTCATGAAAATTAGCAACTGCAGACATGAGATTGCTAAATGGCGGAAAGACAATCCACCATACGGGAAGGATAAAATTAATGAACTTCAAAAAGCTCTTGAAGAGGTACAAACAGACAATAATAGGTCTCAGGATGAGATTTTGGAGATATCAAGGAAATTACAAGATGCGTATAAGGATGAAGAAGAATTTTGGTATCAGAAAAGTCGAAATCAGTGGTACACGTCAGGAGATCTCAATACAAAATTCTACCATGCTCTGACAAAGCAACGACGGATACGTAACAGGATCATCGGACTCCATGATGAGTTAGGAAATTGGATTACAAAGGATGAGGGTGTAGAGAAAGTGGCAGTTGATTACTTTGAGGAGTTATTTAGTTCTACTTCCCCATCAGAGTTTGATAGTTTTTTGGAGGAAATTACACCATGCATATCCCCGCAAACGAATCAACAATTGATACGGACAGCCTCTGAGGAGGAGGTACGACAGGCTTTGTTCATGATGCATCCGGAAAAGGCTCCAGGACCGGATGGAATGACAGCACTTTTCTTTCAACATTCGTGGCATATAATTAAGCATGATTTGGTGGAAATGGTGAACAACTTTCTGGTGTCAGGGGTAATGGACTCAAGGCTAAACATTACCAACATTTGTATGATCCCGAAGGTGGAAAGACCTACAAGGATGACAGAATTACGACCGATAAGTCTATGCAATGTTGGGTATAAAATTATTTCAAAAGTTTTATGTCAGAGGTTGAAAATATGCCTCCCCGGACTTATTTCAGAAACTCAATCGGCCTTTGTGGCTGGACGATTGATATCGGATAATATTCTTATAGCGCAGGAGATGTTCCACGGGCTGAGGACTAATAAATCATGCCAAGAGAAATTTATGGCAATCAAGACGGACATGAGTAAAGCGTATGATAGAGTGGAATGGAATTTTATTCAGGCCCTATTAAAAAAATGGGTTTTGATGATCATTGGAGTCGGTTGATAATGGAGTGCATCTCATCAGTTAAATATCAGATCTTACTAAATGGTCAACCACGCGGGCTTATAATCCCACATACGGGTTTAAGGCAAGGGGATCCTTTATCACCTTATTTATTTATTATGTGTACGGAAGCCTTAATCGCAAACATCAAAAAGGCTGAAAGAGGGAAACAATTAACAGGAATGAAGGTGGCTCGGGCTTGTCCTTCGATATCTCATCTGCTATTTGCGGACGATAGCCTATTTTTTTGTAAGGCACAAAAGGAGGAGTGTCAAACAATTCTTAGGATTCTAAAGGAGTATGAGGCTGTGTCAGGTCAGCAAATAAATTTTCAAAAATCTTCGATCCAGTTTGGGCATAAGATTGAGGAATCCAGCCGGCAGGAATTGAGAAATATATTGGGAATACAGAACCTAGGAGGAATGAGATCCTATTTAGGATTGCCAGAGAATATAGGCGGATCTAAGATACAGGTTTTTGGATTTGTTCAGGAACGTTTGAATAGTAGGATTAATGGTTGGACTTTTCGATTTTTTACTAAAGGAGGAAAGGAAGTGATCATTAAATCAGTGGTTACGGCTCTACCAAACCATGTGATGTCTTGTTACCGTCTACCGAAGGCAACTGCAAAGAAACTGACAAGTGCGGTAGCGCAATTCTGGTGGAGTCCAGGTGGCAGCACAAAAGGTATGCATTGGAAATCATGGGATAAAGTATGTCTTCATAAGGATGAGGGAGGTTTGGGTTTCAAAGACCTCACCGACTTTAATACGGCTATGCTTGGTAAGCAATTATGGCGGCTGATTGAGAAGCCAGATACCTTATTCTCTCGAGTATTTAAAGGACGGTATTACAGGAATGCTTCACCCCTGGAACCGATTAGATCATATTCTCCGTCATATGGCTGGCGGAGCATGGTGTCTGCTAGATCTCTGGTTAGCAAAGGACTAATTAAACGGGTGGGATCAGGATCATTTATCTCTGTATGGAATGATCCCTGGCTCCCAACCACTCGCCCGAGACCAGCAAATAAAAACCAACATAACAGTTACCCTGATCTTACAGTTGACTCTCTTATTGATTCAACTTCTCGAACTTGGAACTCGCAGGCAATTCGGGCTTTGGTGGATCCTCAGGATGTAAATATCATAGAGAGTATACCTCTGAGTAGGAGGTGTATAATGGATAGAGATGGATGGCACTTTACACAAAATGGGAGATACACGGTCAAATCAGGCTATCAGGTGGAAAGGGTTTACCCAGATAAGGAAAGACCACCGATAATGCTCGGCCCCACGGTGGACTTACTGAAATCCTTCTGCTGGAAAGTACGGTGCCCACCAAAGATTAAGCATTTTTTATGGCACATGGTAACAGGATGTATATCAGTTAGGAAGAATCTGCACGCGAGGGGGTTAAAAGGAGATCTATATTGTGCTAGATGTGGAGCACCAGAGGAATCAATAAATCATGTTTTCTTTGAATGCCCTCCGGCATGTCAGATTTGGGCACTTTCGCAGATACCATCCAATCCGGATTTTTTTTCCCACTGGATCACTCTTCACAAACATGGATCATTTATTTTGGAGAGTTCAACCGAAGATGGATGATCATCAATTTGCATGGATCTTATGGTATATTTGGAAATCAAGGAATAACAAGGTTTTTAGTAACTTAGACATAGATCCGAGGGAAACGCTCAAGTTGGCGAACGGAATCAAAACTTTGGGCGAAGCGCAGATACCGCCCCCTCAAAGGAGTTGGAACAGGTGGAGGTCACGAATTTACCAACAATTCCAGGTAGGTGGTGCTTTACGGATGGTTCTTGGAAAGAGAAGGAGATTTTTCTGGACAAGGATGGTATAGTATTCTAGAGGGTTTTGATGGCTTGATGGGAGCAAGGAATGTTGGCGAGCCTATCCCTCTCCACTCAGAGATAGAAGCTTTACTCGGCAATGGAGTGTATGAGGAACCTACGACAATTTAGGGTTACGTTTGCAACAGATTGTTCTCAATTGGTGAAGATGGTTTCGAACCGAAGAATGGCCAGCTTTTGCAAGTTATTTAGAAGATATAAAGACCACGAAGGAAGTTTTCTCAGCTCGAAATTATTCATGTACCACGACGAAGAACTTGAAGGCGGATATGCTAGCACGGAGTGCCGAAATCAAACGTCTTTTGTCGACACATGGATGCGGAGCTACCGGTGTGGTTCACAGTCGAGTATGAGTCATTGTTTTAAGTTGATGACAAAAAAAAAAAAAAAAAATTAATTATCATTTTATCCTTTATTTTCACATTTATATAAACCCCTAAACTATTATATATATATTTTTTATTACAAAACTTTAATTATCATTTGTGTCCACAATATACATTTAATTTTTATTGCATAAATTATCTAAAATACATAAAAATACTATTTACATTAGAAATCTAAATTTAGTATTTGAATTTAAAACACAAGTTTAGGGCATGTTTAGGGTTTAGAGCATGTTTAGGATTTAGATTTTAAGGTAAAAATATTATTTTTGTTTTTCTAATTTTGTATTATTGCTGAAATTGAATCCTTTAAACACATTTGCCTTTCCTCACCTCTTTACGGGTTTTCAAGTTAATATGAACTCTTTATGGTTGATGGAAGTCATCATCATATACAAATATTTTGTGCTAAATGTAAATTGTCACATAAACTGTAGTGCTAAATGTAAATTGTTCTTGATTCTCTCTTGATATCCCTCCTAGGTGCAGTCATTATCATTCTCCCTGTGAACAAAACCAAGACCACCAAACATTCAGACCCAACATATTAATAGTAACTAGTACCAACAGCTTCTGAAAGAAGACCAACCTTTTCTTAAGTTCTGATAGTAATTTTCCTTCCCTTTCAACTTAGCTATCTCTACTTAATCATCTTCAGTTTTAGCGTTCATGGCAACGTCCACACCTGTGGTTTCCGACTCTGCTTCCTGATCTAGTTTCTCCTCTTTAGCTTCAACATCTGCAATATCACCACTTGGATCTTCCTTAGCTCTTACTCGTGTCTACATGAAGGAACCTTTGTATGCAGTACCAGAAACAAAAGAAGTTTGCATGTCTTCCTTGCTCAGCTTCACTCCTTTGAAGGGAGCTTCACTCCACTGTTTCAAGAATCAAAAGCACTTACAGAGACTGTCCGGTGTCCAGAGAAAAACAAAATTGAAAGAGTTCTACATTTTCACTGTCTTCGATTACAGTTATAGCAAGATGCAGCCTTCCCATTTAGATGTTCTGAAGAGGCAACCACATATCGTTTCTTTGGCCGCCTCTAAACTCTCCAATGTTCACAGAACATGCACTGCAACAAAACAAGACAATAAACTATTGATACTCGCACTAGTTTGGAGTGTAAAGAAACAGGGGTTCAGAAAAAAACCCAACGGCTTTTTTTGCAAACATAGAGAAAAAATCAAAGTTATGAGATTCAATCCAATCAGACAAAACAGAAAGTCAATTAAGTACCAACGTGGTCTCTAATGGTTTCATAACGACTGTTAGCAAGAGGACAAGAGCTGACCTTCATCAATCATAGCCATCTCCATCCCCTATCCATTAACAACATTCTCTTTATCAATACATATACAAAGAACAAAGAAAGTTATATGATTAAGCAAAAACAAGCTAAGGCATTCATTCATTCATCAACAAGGAAAACCATTAGTAGTGACTAAAAGATTCAGACTTTACCGACGCAAATCGACGCCAAGGGAAAATCCAACATATCTCCTCAAGAAAGTGACCTAGATCCATCTCCGGTGACTGTTAGAGAAACTCGCAAGCTTCCCACGCTTTAACCATGGCTGTAGGAATCAAGAGGAATTGATATGAACCCCCTTGATTAAGGATCCTCCGAACAGCAATCTTCCTCACAATAGAATCAGCTCGAAACCACACCATCTTCAAGCTTTCATCTTTCAACGCCTGATGAAAAAAAGAAAGAAACGCAACGTTAATCATTGAAGAAAGGATAAAGTAGAGACAGAGAGGAGATATAGACGGCGGGACTAGAGACATAGACAGAGAGGGAAGAGAGAGAGAGAGAACCGTGGTGTGGTGGTGATGGGGGTCGGACGGCGAGCGTGACATCGAAAGGAGGAGGAGGATTCGTCAAAAGACAGAGAATTGTTTTTTTTTTTTTTTTCTGTGTATCAAGCCTGGTTAAAGGTTAACTTAAAAAGTATTTTCATTAAAATTTGAGATATTTAACATAAAGTAGCGTTTAATTTTGGATTTATAATGATAAGGCGCCTAGGCTTAGTAATTTTAAGCACTTGAAAAAAATTATTTTCCCACGATATTAAACATAGCGTTTTAAATTTATAAACGCTATAAATGCTATTAAAAAAACTAGTGTTGGTATACAATAGCAGAACTCTCATAAACACTATAATCTGATGTTATTAATACCAACATTTCCTGTAGTGTTGCTCAGAATGTTTGAAGAAACCAAAGCTAACTACAACCTAATTTGACTTATTCGCTTGTGTTGGGGTTTGGTATACACTTGATCGGGTTCCTCCTGCAAGATAAAGTCCTGGTTCTCTCTCTCTCTCTCTCTCTCTCTCTCTCTCTCTCTCTCTCTCTCTCTCTCTCTCTCTCTCTCTCTCTCTCTCTCTCTCTCTCTCTCTCTCTCTCTCTCTCTCTCTCTCTCTCTCTCTCTCTTCATGCATCTAAAATAAAAGTGAGATGATTCCTGGAAGATGCAGAGGAGCAGGAGTCTCTCTTATGACCCTAGTATTCTATTTTAATAAAGGAATGATCACACATTGTTGGAAGCGAGGGATAGGTAAATTAACTGTGACCCTATTATTCGCCTACACTTTGTCAAAAGAAAGAGAAAATAAGAGGAAAAGAAGAGAAAAAGAAAATCAATAGGAAGATGAACAAGATGGACTGCATCATCATCATTGTTAATTGAGATAAAATGATTCAGTGAAGAGAGAAAGAAGGAAGAAAGGGGTTAGAAAAGACTACCTGTTGGTCCAAATACTTGCTTGAGTTGATTCCATGTGTTCTTTGATCGATACTTCCAAGGTAAAGCCTACACATTTATTTATGCAAGAAATGATGTTAGTAGAGGGGTTAGTCAGACAGTATTTGCTAAGTTGCTGGCTAGATGAATTTGGTTGCTAAGCTAGGATAGGGTATATAAAGTACCTTTAAAGTTGGAATTGATTTGAGGTGGCATGCAACTTTGTAGAGGTGATGATAGTGAGTTAAAAATTGTGTGAGTCCCTGCTGTTTTCAAACCTTTTTCACCGGACTACTCTAGTTTTGCTTGAGGAAAACAAAAGGATAAGTCTGGGGGAGTTGATATACCATGGATTTTACCCACTCTTAACCATGGTATATGAGTGTTTTAGAGTACATTTATTGCTATTTGGAGTCTTTTTAGAGTATGTACAGGTTCATATACGTTTTGGAGAACTTTGGTGATTTTGGAGCATTTTGGAGAATTTTGAGTGAAGAACTGCACAGACGCGTCAGATGTTTAGATATGGATGGGGACCTACACATGGTGAAATTGAGCTGATCTTTTGACACAAAATAGAACTTCGAGTTAGCTTTCCAATGCGACCCCGGTTTGAGGTCAATCCAACGGTTAGATCAAAAGTTATGTCCATTTTACTAAAGGGTGGTTAGTCTGCCACGCGAGAGGAAGCTGCCGAGGAGATGAAGGAACGTCGATCGACGGTGCACTCTTGGTGTCGGCCGGCGGTGATGCCAGAATGCGGGCCGAGCTAATATATGACCGACAGAAGCCCAGAAGAAACAACAAATTACCAAGATGCCCCTGCACGACCTAAAACCCTATTTTATGTTTATAAGCCATTGTTGACAGCTACACACTTTACTAGCTTTATTCTATTTATATTCTTAGTTAGGAGAGAAGAGAGGAACTCGTTCAGAGTCCTCTTGGAACTTCTCTGGTTATTATATCTATTACTATTTCATCTATTCTTTCAATGATTTCTGTGACAACTATCATGTCTGAATCGATCCACCTGCTAGGTTTAGGATAATTCTAGGGTTTTGATGAACTTCTGAATATAGAACTGCTAGGGTGATTTATTAGATCCTTCACTGAATTGTTCTTAGTGCTTGTGTTCTAGAGTCATGAACTAGAACCCTGATTTTAGGATTGTTGACAACTACGATAGTAGGCTCATAACCTGATACTAATTCTGCAGAGCTAGGATTGCTAGAAACATCGAAAGTTGATCTAGGAAACCTAGTGAACATAATTCAAACCCAATGGCTAAAGTTTGCTAGAGGGAACATCGATTGACAATCCTATAGATTGATCGATCGACGTTCTGAAAGGTGTATCGATCGATATTTCTATAGAATCATCGATCGACACTTTATCATGGTCAATAAACGAAATTAGAGATCCGAGATCTAGACATTAGATAATCTAAACATATGAAAGTTGTTAAATTATACCTATAAGTCTGAGTTCTAGGATCAACCCTTGGCATCTATAGATTATAGTTCTGATAACATGAATGAAACCCTAAGTCTAGCAACCCATCCTTCCATCACAAACAACTCTCAATTTACTGAACAACTACCTTGTTCACCTTGCTTTGCTATATTTACTGCTTTATAATCTATTAGCCTAGCTTAATCATAAACTGCTTAGATCTATTGTGTGTCCTAGCTCTCTGTGGATTCGATCCCTAAGTGCTACAACTCGACTTCTTATTTGAGAGAGTAAAAAAATCACTACTTAGGGTAATTTGAGCGATATCATTCTGCTTATTGCTGCGAGAGTTTGCTTTGTCGAAAGCGTTTTCTATGCTGAAGCAAAGACTTTTTGAAGAAACGGATGAACTTTCTTTTTCGAAGTGTTGTGTACGTTTTTTCTTTCTCTAGGAAGCGAGATGAGTATGCTTGAATGCATGGCGATCGTTTCTCGGTTTAACGAGAGATTAGATAGGTTTGCAAGTTCTGTCTGGTCAGTTAAGGAACAATAGAACAAGACTGGAAAATTTTCCTAAGACTTAGCTTACTAGACTATCCACCTAGATTCTAAGTTCCCTGAAGTTTACGGCAGTTCCCAAGATGTTTTTCATTCCTTTCCTATGAAAATTTAAAAGTCCGAAATTTTTCTAAGTCGGACATACCTTAGTCTCATCAATGATTCAGGATTGTCTCTTTTTCATTTTTCTTCTCCTCGTGTCTTCTGACCTGAGTTTCAATTTTCATAGTGTTAGTTTTTACGTGAACTTGCATATTTCCTAAGGTTTCTCCCGAGTATGAGTAAGTAATTTATCGAAAGTTTATTAGGAGTTTAGGAATTGCCACTTTTGATTCAGTGTCAAAGGACTTCTAAAAGTATGATACTGATTTTCATATGAATTGGTTTTCAACGAAATTCTGACGAGAATATCGATGTAAGGAAGAGATTTCAACGTCTAAGTTTCTGCTCTCGTTTCTTCGTACCATTGGTTTTACTAAATTGACCAAGTGCATTTTGTAATTGTTGAAAAGCCTATCAAATGTTTATGAATAGATTGTTTTGACTCAATGTGGCAGAATTTTGTAAAACCGGATTGCGTTTATGTACCGAAGAAACTTCACGAAATAGTTGAAACAAAGTTAGGAGAAGTAGGTGATGACTCGAAGAAGGCTGAGATGGGCGATTAGGAAAAAGGAAGCAATGGACAATATGTCATTCGGGTGAGGTTCTCAGTTCGTCAAGCTGTGAGCGAACTGGTCCTGTCCCAGTCCTTGTTGTCTTTGTTTCCATTGATTGTTTTATATGATCTTGTTTGATTTTACGAATGAAGTTTCGTAAAATATTGTCGAGCTTAATCATAAGAAAGCTGTTTTGCAAAATGTTGTCGAGCTTAACTTGTGAAAGTTATTCCGCAAAATATTGAAAGTTGTTTCCTAAAATGTTGTCGAGCTTTTATTTTACGAAAGTTATTCCGCAAACAGTTGTCGAATTAACTTTACGAAAGTTGTTTCGTGAAATATTGTCGAGTATAATTTTACGAAAGTTGATCCGTAAAATGTTATCGAGTTTGGCTGTACATAATCCATTTTTTGGAAAACACATGTTTTGCGGCTGTTCTGCCAGTCCTGTTTCTGAGTTTTAATATCAGAAGCTCTTGCTGCAGTGAGCTTAATTTTTGCGACCAAACTTAATTGGAAATTCTCTCGTTTTTGTAGGATTGATCCGAAGGAGTTTTGAGTATTTTTTCTGAAGTAAGCTTAGTGGACAAAAGTTGAGAGTCCGCAGCGATGCAAAATTTTTGGATTCAGAAAACGTCTTAGCAGTGAGGGATACAACCTCTTGTTGTTGCTTTGTTTAGTCTTCGTTAACTGTTTTAGGTTTCGAGTGCTTTTATAGAAATCAACTCCATTTTTTCCAAAGTTATTCGGAAGAAGACTAAGCTTACAAAGACAAAAACATACATGAACCTACATGAACCTCGTCTGGAAACGGTTACAAAGGAAATCGTATAACACAGGCAGTAACACAAGACTAAGCTTTCTTGCACTAAAACCTAAGTCTAGGAAAACCTATGTTTCCGCAACTCGCTTAGCAATAGACAAAAAAGACGAAAAGGGTTTAAAAGATTTCGGACTGGACCTTATGAAAGGCTGCCTATGTAGCCCTTTCAAGGATCAAGACGGACATAGTTCAAGTAGATAGAATTGAACAAGAGATCGAACTGCCTGGGTGAGTTCGTATAGTATGAGTGCAAGTCATAAAACCAAACTTGTCAAGAATAAAGCCTAAGGTTTCTAAGTGCAGAGAGTTCTAAGATCTAAAAATCGTCCTAGCCCCTCTCGCCTTGGAATCCCTTATTTAGTCCTCCTAGGTCGGTTTGCCCTTTCCCTTTCTGCCCGCGGGTTGAGTTTATCGCTTCTTGGAAATATTCGATTTCTCTTCGATCTTCATGATTATCCCTTGAAACTTGAAATTTATCTTCAAAACTTGACATTTATCTTCTCCTGAGAGTAAAAGATAAACCTTCGTAGTAGTCTTCGGCTCATTCTCGTCTAAAATCGTAAGTGCGCTTTAGCCACGTTTTAGACCCTTTTGGGCCGTTTTTCGAGTTAAGCGTTATTAGGATTTCTTTGAGAAATCACCTTCAGTACAACGTTGGTTTGACAAAATAGTTTAAATCAATTGTATAGTTGAGGCAGCTATGGTGTTAAGTTAACAATTGCCGTTTTATACGATTGATTTGAACTTATACGAGAATACAAGTCTTTGCAGTTTTTGTTGTAAAATTTCAACGGTAACTCCAATCGAGACAAAAGAAGAGACAGTGCAGTCATGACTCGAAGGAGAAAGCTACGAGGGTGAGACGATAGTGCAAGATGTTGATAAGGTGCAGTCGTGGTCGCCATATGGCCAGTTGGGCGTGGACGGTCCAGCTCGCCATATGGTGAGTTAGACGTTGACAGTACAGCTCGCCATATGGCGAGTTGGACATGGACGGTCCAGCTCGCCATATGGCGAGTTGGACGTGGACAGTACAGCTCGCCATATGTCTAGTTGGACGTTGACGGTCCAGATCGCCATATGGCGAGGTGGACGTGAATTTCCTCGGGTGACTTGGATGGTAGGGAAGTGTTGGTCGGCATTTTTTCCCGTTTCGTCGTTTGGTTCCTGGAAGTTGCTTGCTCAGAGTTTGGATCGTCTTCTCCGAGAACTAGTCGTATAATTCTTTTTAAATTGTACGAAGCTTTACTCCTGATTTTTTTACATCTTTTTTAGAGAATAAATATTTCTCGGGAAGTTTCAGGCATTGATTCCGTCGAAACTGATTTTGACCTGAACATGGACGTTGAAAGAGGAGATATGGTGGAGTACGCAGAAGAGTCCCAATTGGCCAAAGTAAAGGCAATTTTAGATTCATTTCAATCTCTTCTAATAGGACAAAACCAATTCAAATCACATAATGAAGACGATATCTCGGCCGATCTAGAAGAGCAAGTTGAGTCCATCAACACAATCGATTCTCAGGACTGGCGATTGGGATCCAACAATGGTAGTTTCACTCGCAATTATGACGCAACAATAAAAGCAAAGAGAGGAAAGGAAAAGACCAAGTTAGATCAAGCCTTCATAGGTATTCGAAGAATTCATGGCTGTCAACCTTGATGGGAAAATATACATAATTTACTCTGAGATAATGGGGAAGTTTGAAGCTCTTAGTGAACATATTAAGAAGTTAGATGGCTAAGTAATGCAAAATGCAGTGGCTGTCAGGAGAGAAGAAGGATTCCTCACTGGGAGGACTGACACAAACCCAAGACGTCCAGTCAGCGCTATAACATTGAGAAGTGGAAAATCATCTTACTCCGAACGTGATGGAAGGCATCACTATAGACAAATTCGCATAAATCGAGCAAGCGGGGAAGAACAAGTCAAGGAAACACAATATGACCTCAATGATAGAGAAAAAGAATTGGAGGTTGATGAGAGTATTGATCGACAATGCAATAGCAGTATCGATTGACACCCTACATCCCCAAAGCCTAAATCGACTACACCAGCCGAACCAACAGTGGCAAGGGTGTACAGACCTTTACCTCTCTTCCCTCCCGATTGAGCAAAGACAAAGGGAGAATTGGATAAAGCTATATGCCTGAACGCATTCGACAAAATAATTACCGAAATGCTACTTAGTGACGCCATGAAAATCTTTCCTTCAATCAAAAAGTATGTGGTGTCACAAAGCTTTCAAACAATGGAACATAGTGTGATAATGGTTTCTGAGAAAGTAAGTGCTATGATCCAAGGAGAAACCCCGATCAAACGCCCAGACCCTGGCAGTTTTGTTCTAGATTGCAACATTCATAATAATCAATTTCAGAGATCTGTCTATGATCTAGGCTCTAGTGTTAACCTAATGCTATATTCTGTTGCGATAACCCTCGCGTTAACTCAATTTAAACCCACTCGAATCAACCTGGTTCTTGCTGATAGATCCGTTAGAATTCCTGATGGCGTCTTTCAGGACGTGCCCATTAAGATAAATGAATTTTATATACCTGCGGATTTCGTAGTACTGAAATATGGGAACCGAACCCAAAGACCCCCTCATTTTGGCCACAGCAGGTGCAATCATCAATGTTAGGGAAGGCCGCATATGTCTGAACATTGGGAATTTACCAATGGCTTTTGACATGGAAAAATTAATCAAAAGAAACATTAATCAATGGTCAAGCTTTCTTTGGGTATCATTTCTCCGAATTAGCTGATGAATCATTCATTGATATAGGCTCAAACAATCATCTGGAAAATTCTCTCTCGGCTCCTGAAAGAAATATATTTAGTATTGACGACAGAGCCGATGAGTATGCTCGGCTGATGGACGCCAGTGAGGAGGTCATGAATGTCGACGTAGAAGATGAAGCTATAATAGACTCGATCAATTCTTGAGCAGTAATATCGATTCACACTTACGCAGACAGGACAGTTGGAATTCGGAAAAAGTACTGAAGATTGAATTAAAACAACTTCAGATGGGCTTAAATATGCTTTCCTCTGTGATAACTCTTATCCAGTGATTGTCAACGCTAATCTGAGCAGCGGTGAACTCGCTCTGCTGCTAAACAAATTGCGTAAGTACCGAAGAGCTCACAGGTATTCCCTTGAAGACATTCCAGGTATTTCACCCAATTTGTGCATGTACCGAATACATTTAGAGGACGAATCAAAATCATCTATACAAACACCAGAGAAGACTGAACCCGAATCTCAAAGAAGTTGTCAAAAAGGAAACTATGAAACTTCTGGAAGCAAGAATAATCTATCCAATTTCCGATAGTAATTGGGTCAGTCCCGTATCCGTTGTTTCAAAGAAAGGAGGAGTTACAGTGGTGAAAAATGACAAGGATGAACTGATTCCTATGAGGACTGTAACTGGGCACCGAATGTGCATTGATTACTAGAAACTGAACGCAGCCACAAGAAAAGATCATTTTCCTTTACCGTTTATAGATCAAATGTTGGTAAGACTTTCAAATCACCAATATTATTGTTTTCTCGACGTTTATTAAGATTTTTTTCAAATTCCCATACATCTGGACGATCAAGAGAAGCCCACTCTCACATGCCCATACAGTACATTCATATACCGCAGAATGCCATTTGGTCTCTAACACCCCTGCTACTTTCCAAATGTACATGATGTCAATTTTTAAGGATATGATCTAGGACTTCATGGAAGTTTTCGTGGTCGATTTCTCAGTTTATGGATCCGATTTTAAGTCATGCCTTGATAAACTATGCAAGGTGTTAGCCAGATATGAGGAGAAGAATCTAGTTCTAAATTGATGAAAATGCTATTTTATGGTTAATGATGATATTGTTCTGGGACATAAAGTTTCCGCAGCCGGTATAGAAGTAGATCAAGCTAAAATTGAAGTGATGACCGGTCTGTCGGCACCCACCAACGTGAAAGACGTGAGAAGTTTTCTAGGACACGCTGGATTCTACAGGAGATTCATAAAGGACTTTAGTTAAATAGTTAGACTTCTCACAACTCTCCTGTAGGAAGTCAAATTTGACTTCACTCTCAAATGCTTAAAAGCTTTTGAGGAAATAAAGTCAGCTCTAGTGACTGCCCTTACCGTGCAAGCTCCTGATTGGAGTTTTCCTTTGGAAATAATGTGTGTTGCAAGCGACTTTGCTGTAGGCGCAGTTCTTGGCCAGAAAAAGGACATAAAGTTACATGATGTCTACTATGCTAGTAGGACTCTCGATGATGCACGACAGAATTACGCGACAAGGGAAAAATAGTTACTAGCGGTCGTTTTCACTTCTTAAAAGTTTTGCTCCTACTTAGTGGGTTCGAAAGTAATTGTCCACACCGACCACGCTGCCTTGAAATACTTAATGCAAAAGAAATATGAAAAACCGACACTTTTGAGATGCATCCTGCTCCTACAAGAATTTAATATTGAAATAAAAGATAAAGAGGAGTGGAAAATGGAGTCGCTGACCAACCTTTACGAATTAGAGTCGAGGACGACGTTCCAATTGATGACTTCCTACCCACGGAAAACTTTTATCGAGCGGAATCTATGTTTAATGGTAACGTATGTCTGACATATGAACAAGTATAAATCGATACTCTACAAGATATATCCATGGACACCTCAGAGAATCAGCACACCCACACGCAACACGACGAGTTGATAGTTGACTTAGACATCAACGTTGCCTACAACCCTACGCAATCCGAATTAGATTCTTCCGGAGGGAGAAATTTAAGTCGGGGGTGTGCACGTTAGACAAAACCAACTCTAATAGGCCTTGGTACGCTGATATAGTAAACTATCTCACTGCTGAGGTAGAGCCGGAAGTATTTAAAGGATACACCAAGAAAGTTCTGAGAGAAATCCGGAGATACCATTGGGACGAGCAATACCTCTATAAACATTTTTCTGATGGATTATATAGACGATGCTTCGCTGAAGTTGAAGTCCCACATATCTTGTTCCACTGCCATGGATCTGAGTATATATTTCGAAAGTTTTTAGACAGTAGCTGAATCCCTTCAAGCAGGCTTCTGGTGGCCAACCATGTTTCAAGATGATCAAGCTTATATAGCACAACGCGATCTATGTCAACGAAGAGGGAAAATCAGCAAAAGACACGAAATGCAGCAAAACTTTATAAAGTGCAAGTGTTTGATTGCCAGGGTATCGATTTTATGGGCCCCTTCCCCTCCTCATACGGGAACAAATATATCCTAGTTGCCGTCGACCATGTGTCTAAATGGGTAGAAGCAGTAGCCTCCCCAACAAATGATGCTGCTGTGGTCGTAAAACTTTTCAAAAGTATGATATTTCCAAGATTCGTAGTTCCTCGAGTAGTTATAACCGACGGAGGTACTCACTTCATCAGCAAAATTTTCGAAAGACTACTTAAAAATCATGGATTACACCACTGAGTAGCTTCACCTTACGATCCTCAGACCAGTGGACAGGTAGAAGTTTCTAACCGTCAAATCAAAGAATTATTAGAAAAGACTTTAGGAATAACGAGAAAATATTGGTCTGCAAAATTAGATAACAACACCACTCAGAACTACACCATTTCACTTATTTTACGGGAAAGCTTACCATCTGCCACTTGAGTTAGAACACAATGCAGCCTGGGCCGTAAAATTGACGAATTCCGATATCAAGCCCGCTGCAGAAAGAAGATTGGTGCAGCTAAACGAACTACATGAGATTAGACATCAAACCTATGAGAACTCAAAGCTATATAAGGAAAGAGAAAAATCCTATCATGATAAGAATATCACCTCCAGACATTTCGAACCAAATGACCAATTGCTTCGCTATAGCTCTCATTTGACATTATTTCCTGGAAAACTGTGTTCTCCCTGGTCAGGTCCTTTCAGAATCAAAGAAGTCAAACCCTATGGATCCAATACCCTAACTAGATCTACAGGAGATGAGTTTACACTAAATTGACAGAGAGTGAAGCACTATTTGGCCAAAGCAGAAATACCAGTCAATGAAACCATGCGTCTGGGACTCCCAATAGCTGATAGATTTGTTTCGACAGCCAAGCTCACGGCATAAAACAAGCGCTCAGTGGGAGGTAACCCACTAACCATTTTTAGATATTAGGATTACTTGATAAGTTATTATATATTTACGCATTTTAGGATTTATTTTTGATATATATATATATATATTCTAATTCTAATTTTAATAATAATAATATCGATAGTAATTTTAATTTTCATTTTGAATAGAATAAATAAACACAATAAAAAAGGAAATAACAACTACGAGAAATGACGATCGATGCCAAGACAATTTTGTCGATCGACGATGAATAACGAAACACAGCCTTTATTAACTCGACACTTCTCAGATTTCCAGAAAACCCGAAAACCCTTCAAAATAATCGCTCCTTTATTTATCTCTCGTTTCTCGATCGATTTCGGTGATTCTTGAGCCTAATCTCGAATTTGAGCTCTCTATCTGTTTAGTTCACTCAATCAAACGGTCTACAAGGTATGTTCTCAAAATCTTCTAATTTTGAGAAGCTTTAGGGTTAATAGAAAACTTGAACTAGAACCGAGATTTAGGCATGATTTAGAATGACTTAGGCTGATGGAATGATACAATAGGAATTATCGACTGTTTTGCTTGATTTTTACATTTTTCGATTTCGATTTACGATTAATTAGGTTTTCACAGGTTTCACGAGCAAACATGATCGACGTCACAATTGTTTTGTCGATCGATGTTTTATTTCGTTACTCGATCGATGTCAAAACAGTCTGTCGATCAACACCGACCGCTGTTTTATTTCCCTTTCTAACTTTTAGTTTTCGTTCTATATCTTTAGATGCAGATGGATGAGAGAATAATGAAGAGACGCTGTGATCATGCTGGAAGCTCCAGTGCACCACCACCATCCATTCCATGCCACCCTCCTTGGATAAAAGGATAAAGTGACCATATCGAGACCTTCGTGAATTAAAACAATCCTCGAATTGCTGTCGCTGGCATGAACTGCACCCACCGACAAATATCTGATGACTGGGACGAATACGGCAGCCTCTATTACAATGCCTAGCAGGGCGTTACTATTGAGCCTACACGTTTTTTCGATTGGGACATTTTAAAGAGGTTGGGTCTCAAGGATGACCTGCAGGACATGCTCAGAGAGTTAGGCATGGAAAATGTGGCTACAAGGTCATATGATCTCTATCCCGATCTGGTTAGGCAGTTCTTGGATGATCTTCACTCAAATTACCCTAAGGAGTGACTTTACTCTCTCAAATAAGAGGTTTAGTTGTAATACTTAGGGTTCAAATCCACAAGGAGCTAGGGAATCAAAAAGATCTAATCAGAGTGATTAAGCTAGGTTGAGTATGATCAAACTTAAATAGCAGGTTTTGAGCAAGGTAGTTGCTCGGTTTGTTTGATTGAGGTTTTAACAATTAATAGAAATTAGCTAGACTTAGGGTTTCTATTCAGGTAGTCAGGATTATAATGCTATAGATACCTAACAGTTGTTTGCATGATATTATAGAGCTCAACTTATAAGAACAAATCAATCAGCTTCCGCTTGTTTATTCGTCTATTGACTAGATCTAATGATCTTACCAATCAGCTTAATCAATTAGAAAGTGTCGATCGATGATTCTAGAGTAATATCAATCGATACACCTTTTGCACCGTCGATCGATTATTCTATAGGAATATCGATCGATGCGCTCTAGCAAGCTTTGCGCACGATTTGAATGAATGCTCACTAAGGGTTCCTAGATCAGCTTCCGCCTTTCTCTAACAATCCTAGCTCAATTAGGATAGATTCAGGATGAGACCAAGTAATAACTTGTATCCTAGATTAAGGTTCTAGTTAGCTACTCTAAAGCACAAGCATTAAGAGCATCCTAATGACGAATATCACAACTTAGCAATCTATAGTTGGGGCTAGTCCCTCATAACCTATTTGAACCCTAAACCCAACAATAGAACTACTCAGACATAGCTAAGCAATTCATAGCAACAAGGTATAAAGAAAACTGCATAGATAGATAGATAGATAATAATGGAGTTCCAATCACAAATCTCTCTGGATCTTCTCTCCAACTCTAAAAACCGTAAAAACCTTTTGCTGTATAAAATAAAAAAAAAATAGAAAAGCACACTTTTGCCTTAAACACTTTGGCAAACTATATATATATTAGGTTAAAAACTCGTCAGGGACAATCTTGTAATTGGCGAAGTCTTGCGCTTTAAGTCGGCTGGAACCAATCTGTCTTCTGCGCGATTCGCCGTTTATCGATGTCACAGGATGTGCATCGATCGATTATAATTTCTAATCGTAGACCGCTTCGATGTCGATCAATGGCACAGAGTGTGCATCGATCGATTATAGACTCTGAGTGTCGACCTCCAGTCTGGTTCGATGGTCGGCTCAGGTGAAATCTCTTTTATGCTCCAAAATGCTCCAAAATCACCACTTTATTCCAAAACACTCCTGAACCCGAAAACATACCTAATAGACTCCAAAACATAATAACTATATCTTAAAACACCTATATACCATGGGTAAAAGTGAGTCAAATCCATGGTATATCAATTCCCCCAGACTTACCCTTTTGCTTGTCGTCAAGCAATACAAACAGGCAGTCTCTTTGGAAGAGGTTTGAAAACAGCAGGGACTCACACAATCTTTGAACCTAGAATTATCAACTCTACAGTGTTGCAAGACACATCAAATATCTCCTAACTTTAGAAGTACTTTATATACCATATCCTAGCTTAGCAACCAAATTCATCTAGCCATCAGCTTAACAAATCCTGTCTGACTAACCAATCTACTAACCACATTTCTTGTTAAAATAAATGTGTAGGATTTACCTTGGGAGTATCGATCAAGGGACACATGAACTCAAACTCAAACAAGTATCTGGACCAACATGTAGTCTCCTCTCAATAGAAGTTCCTTTCCTCCCTCTCTCCTTATTTCTCTCAGTTAATGTCTGCTTCCTTTGCAGGGTATCATTTATACTGTACATTGACTGAGGTAAAATACAGGCTTCCATGAATCAAGCTATGATATTTGTAGTCACCAGGTCATGTTCACTTCTTTTTGGCCTTTATCTCTTTTTAGAATTCTTTATGACTCAAACTTTTATGGTTGTAGCCACCAAAGCCTCTTCGAATCCCCTTTTGATCTCTCTAGAATTCTTTTTCGAATCAAACTTTAATGGTTGTAGCCACCACACTACAAGAAAAATCGGTATTAGTAGCACCCGAAAAATGCTATCATATGGTTTTCGTAGCGTTTTAAAGAACGCCGTGACAGCCGCAGCTATAATAGACCCCGCATTTATCATAGCGTTTTTTTCATGTGCTATAATAAATAGACATATTGTAGCGTTAAACGTCTGCTTCTCATGACGTTTTTACAAAGCTGTAAAATATGTTATAATGACATAGATATGATGCTATGATATTATTTCTCATTTATATTTTTAAATTCATAATTATTAACTAAAATTATAAATTAGTATATTTTAATCTACGTTTAAAATTAAAATTAAATTCTAATATAATTGGTTTGTGAATAAAATTATTTATTATTAAAATTTTGGTTTGCAAATGTATTGGTTTATTACAAAAACCGGTTTACATACAAATCTGGTTTATTAACTAACCCTAACCAAATCTAACTAACCCTAACTAAACCTAACTAAACCAAACCACGTTCTTCTTCACCGCACTCCCACGACCACCACCGTTCGATCTGTCTGCTCTCCTTCTCCGCCTTTCTTCTTCTTCTTCTTGCTCGGCTCCACCACATCTGTTGCTTATTCCTCTGCCTCTTCTCTTCATCTCAGCCGACCATGACTTCGTCGCCGCCGTATCCCAGTCTCACGGCTTCTGCTACCTCCTCCACCATCAGCTTCTTATTCTGCTTCTACAGCAGCCTCCGAATCTGCTACAATGTGAAATCAAAATCAATACAAACATAATCCATAGCCCTGTTCGTTTGGTTACCGCAGGCCTCGGCGGCAGCGGCAGCGGCAGCGTCGATGGCAGCATCAGCGTCAATGACGATAGTTGTTGTTCGTTTAACAGACGCTGACGCTGTCGCTGCCGCCGCCGCTGCCGCAGATTGTTGTTCGTTTATAAGACGCAGGAAGTTGACGCTGCCGCTGCCGCTGCCGCAGGAAACAGATTTTTGGGTTGTTCGTTTGACAGACGCTGTGGCTATTTTTATTTTTTAATTTTTAAATTTTTTGTAAATTGTATTTAAATAAATAAAATGTGGTTTAAATATATTTACATCCATTAAAATATTATGTTTACTTGGTAATAAATTTTTGGTCAATTATACAAATGTAACAATATTTTTTCATATATCATAAGCTAAATTATAAAAAATAATACTTCAAAATATGTATCAAAAATAAAAGCTAAATATTACATAAGTTGATTGATAAAAAAATACATCAAGTCTTAAATAAATATTGCATTTATATGATAATTAAAGTTATAAGCAACTTATATAATCAAATCTCAAACATTTAATACGATGCGACCTCTACCATATTCATTTGTGATGTTATCCGCAAATCTTCCATCGCTCTATCACCTGTGGGTTCATATACAATATGTCCACCACCACCACCACCACCACCACCACCATCATCATCATCATCATCATCACCTTCTTCTTCATCACCGTCACAATCAGCTTCTTCTCTTTCTCCTTGTCCATCATCACCATTTTGCCACTGTACAAAATCATGATCTTCCCGATGTGAATCACGTATGAAGTTGTGTAGTGCCATCGTCGCTGTCACCATCTTAATCCACTTGACCAGACCATACTTTGGATGCTTACGATCCAACATCCTCCATTTTGCTTTCCATACTCCAAATGTCCTCTCAATCACTGATCGCAGACCTGAATGCTTTCGGTTAAACAACTCTCAAACGCATCCATGATGTTCTTTTTCCCCACTTTATTCATTTGCTGACCAACCTTATTTCCTTTTTTTCTCTCTTCCGCGTAGAGTTGGAAAAAATATCTAGTTTCCTTAGGTTTCCAATTCTAAAACACACCAAAGCAAGACACAGATCCTTAAGCATACAACCGAAAAGACCTAAAGACAGTTCCATACAACCTAAAGGCAGTTCCATACAACCTAAAGACAGTGAGAGAAACTTACATCTTTTGGCATCGACATCTTAAGAGTGAGAGGAACAGCAGTAGAGAGTGAACTTAATGCCTAAAACCTGCAGAAAAGATGCACATACAAGCATTAAGACTTCAAATACTCTGAAAAAAATATAAAGTTCTTTGTTCAGAAAAAAAAAGATTAAACTTCTTTGTTTTCATCAGAATGTATATCAAATCAGAATGCAAAGTTGATCAATCACTGAATCTCGGTCATCACTTCATCAACCCATAAACCCATAAAGCTCATCACTTCATCAAACATCTAAACATGTAAAACAAAACAACGATTTATCCATAAACCCATAAAGCTCATCACTTCATCAAACATCTAAAACAAACCAACGATTTATGAAACCCATAACACAAACCTAACGATTTATGATACTGATCTCTAGTGTAGTCACAAAACAGAACCAATCAATCAAAAACATCATACATTGAGAGAGTGAGCTTGAGAGGGTCTTGAGAAAGTGAGCTTGAGAGTAACTCGAGAGGAGAAACCTAAGCATCAACAAAGAGAAACCATAAAGCTATCAGCATTTCATCAACAAAGAGAAACCCATAAAGCTATCTGGTAAGTTATTCAGAGACAGTTACCTCAGAGAAGAGAGACCTCGGAGGAGAGCGAGAGAGCTCGGAGGAGAGCGAGAGAGAGAGAGAGAGAGAGAGAGAGAGAGAGAGAGAGAGAGAGAGAGAGAGAGAGAGAGAGAGAGAGAGAGAGAGAGAGAGAGAGAGAGAGAGAGAGAGAGGAGAGAGAGCTTTGAATCGAGATCTAGAGAAGATACAGATGGGCTGTGTCAAATGCCAGAAAGAAGTAGCGTCAGCGTCAATTAGGTTTAGGTTATTTAGTAAATATTAAAAAAAATTAAGGGCAAAAGGGTAAATTGTAATACTGACCGCAGATTCTGTGTCGCGACCGCAAGTTTTAAAGGCGTCAGCCGCAGGACGCGGCGTTCGGACGCTGCCGCTGCCACTGCCGCCGGTACCTGCGTCAACGAAACGAACAAGAGTTGACGCCGAATGTTGACACTGCCGCTGCCGCCGGTACCTGCGGCAACCAAACAAACAGGACCCATGTAAAGTTGGGTTCTTTTGTAGATCTAGATATACACAACAGGCTGTGTGTTAAGAACAACAAGAGAGTTATCAATGAGATTGGAACCTGAGAGATGCCAAAGTAGAAAACTTGCTTCAGTAATGAGAGATGGTGAGAGAGAGATAGACAGAGAGACAACGCCAGAGCAGAGAGGGATTAGGGGTTTCATAATTCTTTGTAAGTTTTAAAAGTAAAAGCAGAGAGAGATTAGGGGTTCCAACATTCTATCCTTGAATCCGAACAGAACAGAAAGCACCTTACCAACAAGCTTCCTGTAACAGAGAAACATGTATGTGTGAGATGAATCACGCCTGAGAGAGAGAGAGAGAGAGAGAGAGAGAGAGAGAGAGAGAGAGAGAGAGAGAGAGAGAGGAGAGAGAGAGAGAGAGAGAAGAGAGAGAGAGTTATCCGAGAGATGATAGAGAGATTGGATTGTTTTCCTTTCTAAAATAGTTAGCCAATAGATTTTTTTTGAGAAATTAGGAGCTGCTCTTACGATATTTGCTAGATACCAAAGAGAAGAAAAGGTGCGACTGTTCATCGTGGGATTTTACCCTTCAACCCCTACATGATACTTACTTTTATTACAAATTAGGCCAATCCATAGAGATCGCTCGTTCATAGATATCTGTGAGGTTGTCATGGTGCTTTTCTTATCTGCAATTTGAATTTGAAATTCTGGTCATTTTTCTAGACACCTCTGTCTTTTAGCTCTTTCCTTTCCCAAAGTCAATCAAATTTCTTTCTTCTCTTTCGTCTCTCTTTCCTAATCCAACAACAACAAATTTATTTTCCTGTCAAAATCAAGTAGTATATAAAGGAGATCGACGAAACGGAGAGGCCCTTATGTCTTCTGCCGGAAAGGATATTTGCTGTCGGAGAAGAACCCGGCGGCGTTAGAGTAACTCCCTATCACAAGGCAGGCGCAATTAGGCTAATCCTCAACGCTCTCCATCCCGACGAGGTTGAGCAGATTAGGGCTTCGCCTTTCGGGAAATTGGTGGAGATCGCCGACAAACCTAGTTTCTCTGGGCGATTTGGCCGATATATCATATCCAGACAACTTAGGGTATCTAAGAAGCATGAGGCCTGGTTCCTATTCGCTGGAAAACCGATTAGGTTTTCGATTCGGGAGTTCGCTTTGGTAACGGGTCTAAACTGTAGCAGATTTCCGAGATGAAGCAAAAAAAAGCTAAGAACTTCATCTCAGAGAAACCTTACTGGGGTGAGCTGTTTGGATCGCTAAGAGACATTCCTGTCTCATATGTTGTCCGAATGCTGGAGAGGAAAACGGTTGTTGACAGAGAAATCAGGTTAAAGTATGCTTACCTGTCCCTACTGGCCGCCGTTATACTTCCGACGACTCATTCACCCTGCATCTCCCAAGAATGCGCAGAGAAAACTAAAGACATGGATGCTTTCTTTGCTAATCCCTGGGGGAGGTGTTCATTCGATATGCTAATGAACAGCATAAAAGAGCGGAAAGAAGTTTCGTCTCGTAAAACACAATTGCTCTGAAGGGATTTGTGCTTGCTCTGCAACTTGTCATAGTTGAATGTGTTCCTGCGCTTACCGAAGTGGTGCAAGAAGGAATTTCTTCTGACTCTGATGGTGATGAAGTTGGCGATGATGACACGCTTATGAGTGAAAAAGGGGGTATAAAAAGTATCAGTCCTGGACACGCGCGTGACACAGATGCTGCAGGGAAGGTATGCATATATATATATATATATGTTGATTTGCTTATCAGTTCTGCAGATTAGAATTTTTACCGAACACCGCTAAAATAATTTCCTCATGTTTTGTCAACTGCAGGCACAAGTTCAGTCGGTCATGTTAGATGCCAATGGGGACACAATGGTTGATGAAGAGTTCCAATGGACAGACGACGAAGATGTTGTAAGAGTCTCTAACATGGTGAAGCTCATTGAGCACCGTTTCCCCTTCACCTCCAAATGCTTTGTTGGTGGTTCAACAAAACTAGATGTTATTAGGATGCGCGAAGAGGCAAAGGCTGAATTGCTGAACCGCAAGACAGTAAATCCCAAGTCCGGTACCTCGGGTCAGGCTCAAGATGGCCTAGACATGGACCTGTTGGCCTCTATGGTGAGAGAAAAGCTCAAGGAGGAGTTCCAGTTTCTACATGGCAACATATCAACGATCCATGAATCAGCAAATGCCTTTACCGAGACCATCCTTGCAAATATCAGTGAGGTGTATGTCATTCTTCAAAATAGTGTCGGCCAAATTGCAACTCTAGCTTCCGAGGTACGTAAGCTCGCTGCGACGGTACCTGTAGCTCCTGTTGAGAGGGCAAACACACGACCCAGCGCGGTGGATGCGGCCACTCAAACAATCCCAGACGCCACTACCATAATCTATGATGCACTTAACTTTGCAAACCGTACAACTAATCCTGCTGTTGGTGTAAGTTTGTTGTTGAACGTATAATTTAATTTCTAGACCGCTAACTTGTTTTTTAAAAGCTAATTTAAATTTCCTACAGGATGGCAACAATGGGACCAATGCAAACACAGGGGTGAGTGGTGTCACCAACAACAGTTGCCATCCAGGCGTTCCAGAGGAGCAGCTACCTTCTGACCTGCTAAAGGACCTGGTAATTAACCTTTTCAATCATCCACTTAGCATCTTCTGCTTAGCTGATTTGGTGTTGATTCTGTCTCCCTCCTGCAAATGTTTTTAATAATGCAGAGTCTCGATCCTGCTTTGTTATTTCCCAATCCAACCTTCTCGCTTGGCCTCACACAGGAGGCACAGGTGGTTCCTCCTAACGAAGCCAATTCCAGCGACGACACCGACCACGAAGATGGAGATGAAGACTTCGTTGGAGATACTATCGAAGAAGCTGGACCTGCGTGTCGGAAAAGCAAGAGGCAGAAGTTACCAACAAAGTCGCTCATGGGTGAGTACGAATGTGATAAAGGCTTCATCAACCGGGCTAGAAAGGCGGTTTCAGATGCGATCTATAAGGGAGGTAACATTGATTACTCAGCCAAGTTTGCTGCTCTTTTGGACAAGATGAAGACACCATTGTAAGTTCATAATATAGAGTTAGATAGCTATTTATAAAGTTAATGATTTTTTGTTACCATTAGCCGGCTAACAACACAACACTTACTATTTCTATAGTGATATATCTACTGAGAGGGGGAATATTCGTAGCACTGATCTTGACGATGTAGTTCAGAGGTCAACCCAACTATCGACTAAGGTTTGTCTATTCCTTCTAATTATTACAAGTCATCCCGCCTTTTCATTATTATCATTTACATATGTGACATAAATTCAATTGAAACAGGTGGTTGATGTCCTTATGTTCCACACTAGTAACTTGTTCCGGTCGCAATCATCTCCTAACGAACAGCCAAGTTCTGTTTTTATGGACATGCAGTTCGTGTCTCATTTCACCAAATTGTACACTAAGTTCTCTAAGGTCTCAAAAAAAGAAAGCTTCAAGTTCACTGGAAATGCAGTTGACATGTTTATGCAGCTTCCATCTTACGCTGATGCTGCTCGTTTCTACTTCCCATTCAACCTCGACAAAAAGTACTGGGTAGCCGTATGTGTCGACGGCAGTAGCTGGATCGTCACTGTCTTGGATTGCAACGATGCCCTCCGGACAGACTACATGATGATTAAAGAAGTAAGACCTATAGCTCTGATGTTTCCATATCTTTTGAAGAAGGTGGGAAGGCAACTTGGACCGAGAGACTGCAAAGCAATGGCAATTGAAAGACCCCGTACCATACCTCAGCAAAATGCAGTAACACAGCCGGCCGTGTCATCTGTGCTTTTTATACAAGCACATGCTGTGGGTGGCGTCGATGCTTGCAAATGCATTACCCCGGACGTTCTAGACAGCCAGGTTGAGCGGCTGGTTGTCAGTCTGTATGAAGCTAGTGTCGGTCCACTATGATGTGTCCACGTGAAAAAAAATTATGTTTTCAACCCAAACACTTGAATCCTTATGTCTTAGTTCTCTTGTATTATGACTCTTTAACGTTTATGTTTAGCTAACGGAGATTATCTTTTGTTTTATGTTTTCATTCGAGGCATCCAGATCAAATTACTGCATATATATTCGTCTTTCAATTAACCATCTAATTTTATTATTAGCTTCTCAATTATCTAGTTAGACGTCCAACCAGCAAACCCCATCACTTATTCTCATTGCAATTGCCCACTGATATTACGAGTATTGAACCCATTAAGGCCCACACACACATACTTTTCTTCGGCCCGATGAGGCCCACTTACTCATATTTTTACTGTGCATGTAGGGTTATTACAGAGTATATAAAGCCCCACATCTTACCTAGGTTAAAAATTGTTGGCCTTCTAATTGCCGATTCTATTTCCTTGCAGATAGCGGCGGAGGAGAGCAGTGATCTCCTTTCGAGGTGAATCTTACGACTGCATACTAGGTATATCAATATTTACTCATCTAGCAAAGCCCATTATTATGTGGATTTATCCATGTGTTTGAATAATTGTGTCCCTTTCCCGTGGGAAATGTTTGAGACAGAATTTTGGGAGATGGCCATGGAATTAGGACCTGGCATTCCTCGCAGGTGTCCGTGTGGAGCTCTGACAGTTGTACTAACATCGAAAACGAAGGAAAATCCCGGTCGCAGATTCTACAGATGCGGGGTAGTCTCTGGGGAAAATCATGTGTTCAAGTGGGCTGATGAAGCTCTAGTGGAGGAGATAGAAGCATTGTCGGTTAAGCAGGCATCAATGGAGAATGATCTGATTGAAATCAAGGAACACCTTATTGACATCAAGAAAGACATTACAGAGATTGTGGAAGTGGTTGCTGCATTTTCTACCAAAATTTAAAAGTAACATCAGCGGTGTATGATAAAGTGACTAATTTCTTCGATGTTTAGCCTGACCCTATGTTTTTAATGTAATGTTAGATAAGTGGTATGTATTGACGGCAGCTGTATGAACATTTAATCCGGTTCCATTGTTAGGTTTGGTCTTCAATAGTACACATATAAATTTTGCTTTGGTAGTTAAAAAACTAACATTATCGGATAATATTTATTTTATCGGCACCAGTAAAGTTCAGACCGTCCAATTTTACGTCAAGGCCTGATACATGATCACTGCACTAACTTTTCAATATGTAAGGCCAAGTTAAATGTAGCTGCCTAAGTAATATATTAGCCGTATACGTCCAACGATATCACGTTGGGATCAAAATTTAGCCGGCTAACACCTATAAATCACACCAATAGACATCACAAAAAACGAAGGCTAATGCCGATTACAACCGGCTAAGCTTTCATGTATCAAACTAATTAAAGGGTTAATGGGCTATGGGTTAGGGTTAACCGTACTCCAGGGGCTTAGTGGGTAGGGTTTAGGGGTTTATGAGACAGGATCACTGCGCTAACTTTTTAATATATGGCCACGAATAAATATAGCTGGATAAATAATACATTGGCCGTTTACTTCCAAAGATAGCATGCTGGGATAAAGTGTAACCGGCTAATAAATATTAATGACCACAATATACCTTCCTCTTAGCTAATGATAATATATTGAAACCGGCTAAGTTGTAATGAATTTAGATAATCATTTTAATTTTCATCCAAGCGAAACTAAAGCATTAGTTGTAAAAGACAAAGCCGCATAAATTTATTTATCGGCTGTGTGTATATAATTTTATTTATGGGTTCTTGGTTGTCCAAGGGTGGAGGGTTTAGAGTAATGGTAGGGGTTTGGGTTTAGGAGTATTCCAAGGGTTAAGGGTTTAGAGATTTCCATGGGTTTAGGGTTTAGAGTTTTCGAAGGGTTTAGGGGTTAGGGGTTAGGGTCTAGAGTATTCCAAGGGTTTAGGTTTTACGGTTTAGGATATACGGTTTAGGGTTAAGAGACCAAAGAGCTATAAATCAACTGTACTTAACCTGATTGTAATTAAATTACTCAGCTATCCAATATATTAGCCGGCCAAACAACATTCAAATACCGGGATGAATAGTATTGCAATGGTTTAGATTTTAGGGTATAGACAATTCCAAGGGTTTAGGTTTTACAGTATTGCAGGATTTAGGCTTTTTGCTTTAGTTTTTAGGGGTTAGGGTATTCCAAGGGTTTAGGGATTAGGGTTTATGGTTTTCCAAGGGTTGAGGGTTTACAGTTATTGTAGGGGTTTGGGATTTAGAGTATTCATAGGGAAAAGGGTTTAGAGTATTCCAAGGGTTTAGGGGTTAGGGTTTAGGGTATTCCTTGGGGTTATGTTTTACTGTTTACGATTTACGGCTTAGGGTTAAGAGACCAAATAGCTGTGAATGAACATTAATTAACCTGATTGTAATTAAACTACTTAGCTCTCCAATTTATTAGCCGGCTAAACAACATCAAATATGGTGTTTAATAGTATTCCAATGGTTTAGGTTTTAGGGTATACATAATTCCAAGGGTTTAGGTTTTACAGTATTGCAGGGTTTAGGCTTCCTGGTTAAGTTTTTAGGGTTTAGGGTTTTCCAAGGGTTTCGTGTTTAGGGTATTCTAAGGGGTTAGGGATTAGGCTTTCTGGTTTTACTTGTGTTGAGGGTTTAGAGTTATTGTAGGGAATTTGGTTTTATAGTATTCCATGGGTTCAGGGTTTTAAAAAATCCATTCGTTTAGGGTTTAGTGTATTTTGATGGTTCAGGGGTTAGGATTTAGGGTTTATGGTCTAGGGTTTAGAGTATTCCAAGGGCTTAGGGTTTAGTATATAGGGTTTATGGTTTAGTATTCCCTATAATAACTCTATAGGATTTAGGGGTTAGAGACCAAAGAGATGTAAATGAACATTACTTTACCAGATTCTACGTAACCTACTTAGCTATCCAATTGGATAGCCGGCTAAACAACTGGCAAAAACCGAAGTCATACTATTGTTATAAAATTGGAAGAGAACTTATTATTTAGCATAACAAAGCGTTTATCCAAATCCCCTACATCCCCAGCATGGTGATATGGTAGTTATCTTAAGAGAATATTAAACATAAGTAGGAAATTATTTCATCATCTCGATCCTCCAACCGTCCAATTACAATTCCGCCTATCGCAAAAAGTCCCCCTCCATATCTTTCCTCCAGATCCTTATATTGGGTTCATGCAAGTGGCTTTGTTGTGTCCAACGCCCTTGCACCTGCTGTAGGAGATCCTTCGGCGAACGTATTTCACCTGTTAACATTTTGACAAATGCGTTGGATATCCAAGATTACCACTCAACTCAATGTAATAAAAATAACATGCACCCTACTCTTACCCGTCTTTCTCCTCTTGAAAAGTATCTCTGTTTTATAGGCCTTCCTGGCGGGCGTCTGGTTGCTGGTGGACCCAACTGGAGCTCGGCGACAATATCTGGCATTCCCATTGCCTCGGTCAAAGCGGTTTCTGGAAGGATTACTCCTTCATATGCACGCTTTAGGACGTCGAGCCTGTATAGATCTGTAACCAGATCGTAGACACTCACCTTAGCTTTGAGTGCAGCAGCTATGGCGTGAGAGCAGGGAATAGCTAGCATCTGAAACTCAAAACAGCTGCATGTCCTTTTCCCGAGGTTTACATGGAAACTACCTCCTGTCTTGTTGCGAATTTCGTACTCCTTATCAGCAATGTCGATGACCTCGTACCCTCCTGTCATCTCGAAGTTGTTTGACAGGATTCCTTCAATGCGCGGGGTGAGAACTACACCACTCTTGCTGGCCGCATCACGTCTCTTTGCGAACCATGTCATTAGCTTCCCACGGATGAAGTCAATCCATTTCACAATGGGCAACTCCCTGGCTTTACACAAAACAGAATTCCAGGACTCAGCCAGATTGCTGGTCATTACATTGTACCGGTTTCCAGAAAAATGCGATCGCGCCCAATGTGCAAAGCCGATCTCTATGAGGTACGCTGCACATGATGGATCCATCTCCTTAATTTCGTTGAATATGACGTAGAAATCCTTCAACCTATAAGTCCTTGCTGCCTTTGCTACTAGATATCCCAAATGCCTCTCACGAAAATTGGACCTGATGTTTCTCTTCAAGTGGACAACACAAATGCAGTGTCCTGCACTCGGATACACCTGACATCCAAGAGTTTGTAACTACAGGTTATTTTATTTCTTGACTAGGAAATTTATAATTATCCCGCTAAATAAGGACATGAGCAGGTTATTTTTAAATTTGACCTGATAACCAATATACTAACACTATAAGCCAATCAACTGACCTTGCTGATTGCCTTGTAGATAGAGGGATGCCTGTCTGAAACCACTACCAAGCCAGTCTCATTCGGTACAAATGCTGATAGGTTCTGGAAAAAACACTCCCATGACTTGTCATTCTCTCTATCAACAATTGCAAAGACTAAGGGAAAAATTTGGTAGTTCCCATCTTGAGCTGATGCAGTTAGTAGACATCCTGCAAATCTTCCCTTTAAATACGTTCCATCAACGACCACGACTTTCCTCATAGCTTTGTATCCTTCAATGGATGCTCCTAAAGCGAGGAACATATATTTGAACCTGTGCCCCACTTGCTCACTTGCCTCCGTGTGTAAGTTGGCCAAAGACCCTGGATTTGCTAATACAAGGTTATTCAGATAGGAAGGAAGCCTGATGTAAGAAGCATTACAAGTTCCATGGCTATTATCCACAGCCATGTCCCTCGATTTCCAAGCTTTCCAGTAGGAGATCGAGACGTCATGGTCACCGCATCATCACTCGGATTTCACCCGGCTTTGGGCCAATGGCGTTGCCCAAAAATTTTGATCTCATCAGTTCTCCAGTTACCCCTGCAGTTGCCTGCTTCTGGTATCCACCACGCTCTTCAATAGAACATGTATGCACGCTCTCAAGCCTCCGGACCTCGAAAAAATCTGAATCCTTTAATCTGATTGCGTACACCCGCCATCGGCAAGATGAGCTAATGCATTTCAAGATCATCATGCTCGGGTCCGACTTGGTGCTACGGTAGCAAAACTTTTTGGCAATTGCAAACATCGCAATATGCTGCTTGAATGAATCACGGTTACGGAACAGCATTCCAACCTGTAGATCACCCCCATAATCATCCATTTCACCTGATATATTAACCAAACCAAGTATTGGTTTTAGAACAGAATGTGTAATTGGAAAAGGTACATTAGAAAGTTGGCCATGTTTAGCCTAGAATTGTATCTTATGTCAGACCAACTAATTTGGAATGTAAGAGAGTTAACCGGCTATAATGAATCTTAGCCAATCAATTATTTTTATTAGCCAATAGAAGAAGGTCATCTACTCGGTTATGGTTTTATTTAGCCGGATAATCATTGGTTAAAAATGTAATATAAAATATATATTTCAATTTTTAACCGTTAAATGTCTAATATTTATTTTGACAAACTAAATATTGTAATTATACATAATACTGCGTAAATAACCAAACAACATGACTTCATTACAAACATGGATCAAAGCCATGAAATTTCCATAGTTCATACCAACTACTACAACATCTTTCATAACCAACAAAAACCTTCCCAACCCCTAAAGACGGTCCATTTATGCCGTCAACATGCCGAATATTTAAAACCAGTACATGAAAACATGAAAACATCCCATTTCCCACGGTTAATTAAAAGTTTAACCCAAAACGAAGCCCCGTGGGTTATACTTTTCTATTAACCGTCCAAAAGACTTACACAACGCCAGAGTTCATAACATACTAAATGATATACTAACATATTATAACATGGAACTTGATCGTCCTTTAAAGTCAGAACCCACCCTCTGTATCGCTCCCCTCCGAAGATGTGTTGTCGAGATTAGCAGGATGGCTTGTCTGAGTACCAGGTTCCTCTGAGCCGCAGGCCAAACTTAGTGTGAGTGTTGGCCCGGGAAGATTGTTGACCTTCTCCTTTGTTGTTCCCGCATGCACTACAACTCCACCGCCGGTCACTGTTTCCATGGCAAGTTCAAGAACTCATTACAAGTATTATAAAAATATCTAAACGTGTAATAACGAGTAGTAGACTTTTGATATTGTCTTGTCAAGATTAATACCTTCTCCGACAAGCTCACTTGGTTCCTTCTGCGCTCCTAACTGGGAGCAAATGACAGCAGTGTAGCCAGTCGAGGTTTCCTCTACTGTGTCATTTAAAGCAAGACGATATTTATTGCCAGTTTCAGAGACGAAACCTACACCCACCATTGTCTCCTCCTGACTGAGGCTGATGTCGGTGTCATTGTTGGTGGGGAGAAGGAAAATCCCATCCATAGATTGAGAGTTCTCTGCACTGAGCTCATTCCAGAATGCTGAGTCAGCTGTGACAAGGCGACCATCTCTCTGGGCGTTGTAGAACTCAGGATAGTCTAACAAATCTAACCCAACATCCCAAAGGACAGATGGTGCAACCGCTGGTGGGATTTGTGCTAGTGGCTGTGGCTGGAGAGGAATGATCGCACCTGTGATTTCAAACCAAAAATATGAATCCTAACTAACCGTCCCATGCAACCAAATGAAAGGCTAACTTTTTGGGATAGCCGGATAATCTGAAGTTCATACCTCCAGGTGCTTCAAAGTTTCGAGTGCCTGTCACACTCATCTGCGAAGCATCTGGCATTTCATCATCATCATCTAGTTGAATGATTTTCACTCGTTGAACTACCCCAGTAGATGTCCGTGGTCGCCGAACCCTGTCAGCAAATTCCATCTCGAGAGCAACCCGGTGGAGGATTAGCATCTCTTGCTCTCCAAAGATCTCATTCATAACCCTCTCACTGGTCAGAAGCCTTTCACCCAAAACCAAGCCTGAAAAATAGGTTTACTTCAAGATTCGTACAACAAAATGATCATAATAAATGTAAGATATACAAGCTTTTGAGAACACTTACACTCGTATCTTGCTCTTGCCCTCTCATCTTGAGCGTCTCCGACAACGTACGTTGAAGAACCTATCGTGAAATCAGAACGAGAGAGGAACTGAAACTCTGCAACTTTCTTGGCTCCAAATGTAACAAGGAGTGTTATTTCAGTTGAAGGTGGCCTTCTGCTCATTAGACTGACAAGGTCAGATGTCGTAGCAATCGTAACCAGAGGTGAGGGTCCGCTAGGGAAGAGCATCTAGTCTGGCATCCCATATGTTATCAGAACAGGAGTAGCTTCACCGAGCATGTAGTTTTCCCTCACAGTTGCGTCGATGACCTCTAAGGTTTCAGGGGAATCCATGTACATAGTGAAGCTGTAATCTTGATGGTTTGGGACAAAGTGCCACTGTTGTTGACCTTTCTTCTTCCGATCTCCATGCCAGATTCGGAAAACACGACGCATTTCCTGACAATCGCAACCATATATATATTAGTTTCCGTCAAAGTATCCAATCATTTGAAAAACATGGCTTTAATGCAAGACAACATTAATAAACAGACATACAAACAGAGAAATGGTTTTATACAGATAAAGCGGGACAATAAATACATCACCTTTTGCCAAAAGCTGTTGCAGATTCCTCCTGAGAAGACCCTTTGCGAAGAAAAAACTGAGTTTAGAGTTGCCTGTAAAAGAGAAAGAAACCGTGTAAGACTATTTTATTGACGCCCACAGTTTTTCGAAGATCTTCTCTTACACGAATCTTAGGGAAATCTTTCAGTAGATCTCGTGTACAATTCCGCCGTTTGCGTCAGACTTATCTCTAATACACTGTATGTTTTTCTTTACCGAGGCAATTCTTTGCAATGTAAACGTAATCTCCTATTTTATCTTGCCGTATCTATATCATATCCGGTGTCAGAAGTAGAACCCTAGAGGCCTATAACCGCAAAATGGAGAAGGGAAGCGTCAAGGGTATCGGCGTCTTTCTGCAGCTTTTTGGGCTGCCACGTCGTCACAGGTTTTCCCTCTTTCCTATTCTCCTAATATCAACATCTTCTATTGTTTTTTCACCTAAATTGCTCTTTTTTTTTTCTTTTTGTTTATCTTTTGTTTTTCTATATTAAATATTTTGATGACTTGGGTTATAATTTAAAAACTGATGTTTGAAATAAAATTAAGATTTTATAATTAAAACTTAAAAGTTCAGTTTTAAAAATCTATTAACTAATATTTTAATTATTAACTATTAATTGATATAGTTGTGGTTAAGTTTAAAGTGTGGTTTGAAGTTTGTGAAATAGAATTGTGGTTAAGTTAAAACTTAAGATATATATCTGAAAAAATAAATTAAGAAAGTTATAATATCTATAAAGAATATTTTTTAGTTTAGGAATTATATTATTTGAAATGATTAGATTTATTACTTTGTATGTAGGGTTTGGGTTTAGAATTGGGGTTTAGGGTATTATATTTAGGGTATAGATCTAAGATTTAGTGTTAACTTTAAATATGATTAAATTTAGAATTTAGTTTTTAGTTTGAAATTATATTATGAAAATATTTAAGTCTTAGAGTTAATGTTTAGGGTTTGTTTTTTTTTCCAAAAAAATTACAGAATACAAATAAGCAAAAAAAAATATATACATCGAGATTCATATACAAAATTATAACCTGTTTTAACACTTGTGAACATTTGTTTTGGTCGAACACTATAGCATGATTTGAGCTCAAATATAATCAATTATTTTTTATATAATCAACTACAATTCCCTTTCTATAGAAACCAAACTAATATAACAGAAAACCTTAGACTCATAATTATATTCATTAATTTATAAAACATACGCCATGTCAAAGAAAATGAAAATAATTTCATAACCACCTCTCTTGCATGTCTTCACGAACTTTACATCAAGTCTTTCTAAGTATCAGTTCATTGATCTTAATTGTTTTAAGATTGCTAAGGATAAAGGAACCTCATTACTGAAACCACCAACAATCTCTGGATATCTTCTGAATCTGTGATTGCACATCAGAGAACTCTCTTACTATCTCTTATTTTTGTTGCCACAGTTGTTCAAGAGCCAGTGCTATAGCAAAGATAACATATATATCTGTACTTACTTCTTCTCTTAGCCATATCGACAGAGTTAGTACCATCTTCCAATGCCCACTACTTGGTAGCAGCACCTGTAAGCAAGTGGGTTACTTAATCCAGTTCTTGAATAGAAAAGACAATATCATTCATAGATTCACGCATAGAGATGAAACGAAACAGAGGCAGTGCTGCTCTAAGATTTCATTCATAGATTCAAGCAAAGAGACAAAGTAAAAGAAGAAATAAAAATGCAGAGACTTAACCCAGATACACAAACTCAAAACCAAAGATACACTACTCATGAAAAGAGGAAGATAACAGAGCGTGGTTGAACCACATCGTATATAGCCATGGTTGCACTAAACAGGTAACAAAGGGACATAAAGTTAAATCATATGAAGCAGACCTAAACGCAATCAAACACTAGTTTATACTTAGGAGACACTTCAATTCACAAAATTGAATTACTTAGCAATGCCAATTAAAACCCTAGTGATCTGACCTAAGTTGCGCGGGGAGAGCTTAGAAGTTAAAAGACTGAAACTTTTGCCACTAAGGGAGAACCCAGATCGAGAATTAACCTAAGGGAGCCACCAGAGGAATTGATGAAGAGTAGATAGAGCTACCTCTTTTACTTCAATCAGCCATGCTGTGAACTCTGGTTGTTTATTCCTACATATATGGGTAATTAACAACTTCAATATATAAATCTCTATTTCAGGAAAGCAAACACAAGTCTGTTAATCTTCATAAAAGACTCAACATTCATAGAACTAACATCACATCCACGAGTATCTATCTATCTAGCTCCATGGTAATGCCCAAAAGGACAGAGTCTTTACTTATATGAGTAATCAGTGACTTCAATAACTAATCGTATTTCAGAAACAGCAAACACAAGTTTACAAGTCTTTACATAAGACTCAACATTTGTAGAAACCTAATTCACATCCTCGAATAACAGTTTCCTAACTAATCTATCTTGCTCATGTTATAATTCACGATTTTCCAGGATAAAGAGAGAAACTGCTACCGAGAAAGACGATTCATCCATGAGGAGAAGACCCATGACATCGGATTCGGCGCCGCGAATAGCTGACCCCTGGGTCTGCGACATCTCGATCGAAGCGTTTGCGAATCTCAGTGGCGACGGGAAGTTCTTAAGGGAGGTGAAATGAGTTTGGTGGGTTTGAGGGAGAGGTTGTTGGGTTTTGGGAAAGAAGAAGAAGGGGAAGAAGAGGAGCTGAGTCTTTACGAAACGAGGGAAGGCTTGAGGGAGGATGAGAGAGCTAGGATTCCCATGGTTGAAGAAAGAAACCCAAAAAAGAGAGATAAGTTAGACAATGGAGGAAGAGAAAGATGGAAAAAAGAGTTTTTTTTCTATGAAATAAAATGAATGATATCTTTTTTCTTTGTAAGGAGAAAATAAATTTTTTTGCTTAAGTGGTTAAAAAGCTAAAATTTTGGCTAGATGCTTTGCCTCCAACATGACTTTCCCGCTATACTAATGATTTTTGGGTTTTATTTAACGAAAATATTTTGTAGCCTGAATTTAATGCTACGATAGAGTTTTTTTTTTTGGTTCACAGCTACGATAGAGTTAAGATCTGAATTTTGATACTTTTAGTAGCAGTTCGTGAATTCGTGCTACCACGAACTGCTACCAATACCTATATTTCTTGTAGTGCCAAAGCCTGTTTGAATCCCTATTTTAAAAATCTGAGGGAAAGAGAGGGGAACTATCAACACTTTTACCTTCCAGAATTGTAGGAGGAATCCGATCCAATGTATACCAAGCCCTAAGACAAGTAGTAAAGTCAAATTAGGTTGGAGGTTAGCTTTGGTTCCTTCAAACATTCTTAACAAGTATGGTCATAGTTGACAGGTGATCCACTTTAGTATCTCTAGTATATTCTGCAGTCAACAAATCTAAGAATGGTGCTATAGAGTGGTTAGATACTAAGTAAAGATTGAAAAACTTCATTATCCCCTTCTTGACTCAATAAAAACTTTTAAAAACATTTAGTAAGACTTAAAAAGGAAAACAATGTTAGTAAACCTTCTCCCCAGACTTAAATTATACACTATCCTCAGTGTATATCCAGTCAGAGTTAAGGGAATAACATAAATCATAAGTGCTAAATTTAACAAATTAGAACGATATACCCGATCAAAGTCCGTGTCGATCGATGACATAAAGTGTCCGTCATGTTGGCGAAAAAATACTCAGGTATTTGATTTCTCCAGACCCCGGACAGGACACCGGCCTCCAGGTTCTTGCTAGGAGACAACACCCGGGTCTGACCCCTCCATCGGTCCCTTCCCCCGGAAAAATGGAAAACTTCCGATAGAGAGAACCTTTCATATTTATTTCTGGATATGGAAGCTTTCTATTCCTTGAAACCAACTCCTAGCAGCACTGGGACGACTATATAAAGGGAACGTAAACCCTAGAGCACGGGATCGACACTTAAAGACTTAGAGACTAGGTTTAAACATCTAGAATTAGGGTTCTTATTCAATACCTTGTAATTCCAGCTCGTTTAATCAATAAAACGTCTCTTCAAATCTTATTATTACTTACAAATCTCACAATTTCTCTAGCTCATCCATCGTTCCGTAGTACTCAAAAAGATGCTACACAAAAATCCCCCAACAGTTTGGCGCTAGAAGGAGGGGAGTAATCTAAACTACGTGACGATCGCGGTGGATGAGCATGACGAGTTACCAGAATCCACCTGTGGGAACCGAAATTCACACCGTCGATTTTAATGAATAAAAACGGAGGAAAGCCAAGTTAACCCGACTTTCCTTGAAGGTCCGGATTCTCTGCGACAGCCAACGACAAGTGACTGAATAAATGCGGAAAAGGTTTTGTTAAGATTTGCGACTGGACCTTAAGAAAGGCTGCCTACGTACCCCTTTCGAGGATCAAGTCGGACGTAGTTCAGTTTAGAAAGAATTGAACAAGAGATCGAACCGTCTGGGCGGGTTCGTCTAGTATGAGCGTTTGTCATAGAAACAGGCATGTCGAAGATAACGCCTAGGGTTTCTATGTGCGGAGCTCTGAAGTAAAAGACTTGTCCGATCCTTCCGAGAGGAGCGGAGATTTGCGAGCATGAGGCGGCCAGACGTTCTAGGGCCTGCCTTGCTAGTCTAACCACCTAAATTCTAAGTTCTATCAGCTAACAGGAGCTCTCTAAGTCGAGATTCTAGGATTTTCGGATCCCTTCTCCTCTGCTCTTGCTCTCCTTATATACCCACTCCTAGGTCGGTTTGCCTTAGGATGATGGACCTCGCCTTTGGGCCCAAGTTGATCTCTTCAAGAAGTATTCTATTTTCGTCGATCTTCGTAATTATCCTCGAGTTTTCCCCTATTTTTCGGTGACTTGATGTTTATCCGATGTTCGGGAAATCGGATAAACCGTCATAGCCTGATTGAGCCTGAATTCTTAAAATCGTAAGTAAGTCCGTGGACTTGTCTTAGGTCGTTGAACGTTTTATACGATTTCTCAGAAAGACTATCTTTCTCGTAAAATAAACCGTATAGCCTAAAGGATCGATGTTCGAGTTAATCGATCTTGTTTTATACGATATCTTCTACGAGAAATCCAATCCTTATAATTTTTGTCGTAAAACATCGAGGATGATTCCAATCGAGTCGACCCAAAAGATGTTTATTCCGTAGCCGTGATCGTATCAAACTCACGAGGATTGATCCAAGCAAGCCAAGATGGGATCAGACCGAGCATGATGTGACCGAGACCAGGACAAGGACCGTCCACCGGCGCCAGGGAGCTTGCCGCCGGCGCCAGGCCAGCTCGCGTAACGCTTGCCGCCGGCGCCAGGCCGGCTCGCGTGCGCCAGGCGCCAGGCTGGCTTGCCGCCAGCGCCAGGCCGGCTTGCGTGATGCTTGCCGCCGGGCGCCAGGCCGCCGCCAGGCGCTTGCCGCCGGCGCCAGGCCGGCTCCGTCTTGCCAGCCGCCGGCGCCAGGGGTTCTCTGCGGCCGTGGTTTTCCGTTGCCGCTCTTTCCCCTAATCGTTATGCGGAAATCTTTGAGTTTGGAAGGTTCTTTGGCCGTAGATTTCGAGATAACCGCTTTCGGCCTCACCAGAGTGGATATTCTAATTTGAGAAAATCTCGTATAACTTCTTTTCAAATTATCCGAGACTTTTTGTTTCAAGAAATACTTTCCAAAGACTTTCAATCATTGATTCCGTCGTGACCGATTTTGACACCCACAGTTAGCCCCCCAGCTCGTTAGAACCTACGTGATGTTCTCGCGAGCGATAAGACATGTCAGGTAAGATAGGCGGAATTAATGGTTGAGAGGCTCCGTTGAAAGTGGTAAGATTGGGGCTTTTTGAAGGCTGCCTACGTACCCTTGTTGTAGGGATCAAGCCTTCCGTAGTTCGTTTTGGAGTTTAAGACCCTTGTGATCTGTTTTGCAGCGAGACTTATATGGTTTGGTTATGTGTCATGAGAGACTTTCGAGCATGATGCTGTTGATGTATTTGTTTTTCGATTATTTATGAACTTCAGTTTTTTCGAAGTATGAGAAAGAGGGTGTGAGTTGTCGTCTCATTCCTAGTTCCCTGATGATCACCGTACCTATTGTTTGCATAAAGCGAGATTTTCCGCGGTTTACTGATTTACGCGAAAAGTTCGTGAAACGAATAGGATTAAGTGAAGAGACAAATTTTTGGATCTCGTATACCATACTATGTCGGTGAGATGTCAAGATCCAGCGTGCCTGGGTTTAGGGCAAGACCTAGGTTTACTCTCGAACTGAGGCTTTGCGATGACAAATCGGCTTTCGTTTTGCCTGTTTGCGATTTTAACCTGACTCGTACCGTTTAAAATCCGCAAATTGTTGTCGGCTTAAATGATTTGTCTAGGCGCGAGTCGAGCTACTTCCTTTACGAAGAGCTAAACCAAAATTTGGATTTCTTGTATAGCGCGCTATGTTTATCCTTGTCGGATGCAAGAGAGCCTACCCCTTGAAGGGCGGCTATTTGTCTGTTTAGGACGTTAGAGTTCGTTTGTTGTGATCAGCAACAACGAAATGATGCCAGTTTAGAGGCATGTGACCGTTTAGAGGTGTGTTTGAATGTTTTGAGTTCTAGAGACGAGGATTTCGTCTGGAACATTTTGAGGAAAAGAATGTCCTTCGAAAGCGTTAGCGACGTCTCGCAGTGCTGAAGGTCGAAGTTTTCCTTGAGCCGCATTTCGTGGTTGAAATGTCGCTGGCTTTGGAGATGTTTTGCAAATGTTCGCAGGCAGAAACTGTTGTTACGGTTTGGACGCAGGACCAAGGGGTCGCGAAGTTCGACCCAGGAGAAGAGTCTACATTCACAGTGCTTCGTGAAGTGTTGGCCTTCCGGGTTGTTTGTATATATTAAGGATGAATCGTATAACTCTTGGAGCCTTGTCACGAGTGTTTCTTTTCATGCCGTGTTTACGGGCGATAGAACTTAATCGATTGACGATAAGTTTAAATCTTCCGTTAACCATATGGTTGTTAGGACTGAGTTTTGGTATGAAGAGTTTATCGTATGATTTCGATTCTGGGTTATACGAAAAATTGCTTGCGTAATAGTCACTTGGCGATCTATGAACAAATAGTGGATTGTTGTTTTTAGCCGTTAAGTGATTGGAGCGGTGGTCGCTCAGTAGCTTTAGATTGGCATGGAGGCTAGATTCAGCCGTATCGCCAAGGAAGTTGTTGGTAAACGATCAGACCATGACCCTTATTAAGGTCATGTTAGTTCGATTGTCCTTAATGGGGATGCCGAATTCAGGTCCGGCTTTACGGAAGGCGAGTTGGCGAGGGCCAAATAGCGTTTGCCGAGATAGACATGCCAAGCATAGCGGAGTTTTCTGAGTTATGGCGGATGGCCTTTTAGAAACGATCTTCCACTTTAGGTCTTAGTTATACGATGAATGGTTCGTATAAATTTTTTTTGTTGCATGAAAATCGTTTCATTTTATCCGAGGGGGACAAAGTTTAAGGGATCGATGCAGGACACGTGTGGGTTCGCCTGCGTGATTATTTCCTGCTCGGACGTAACCGCGGGGAGTGAAAGCCGGAGCTAGAAACCTTGTGGAGCAAAAACTGTCTATGACAGTTACCCGTTGGATCCATTATGTTTATTTTACGAAAGTTGCTTTGTATGAATTGACTCGACCATACAGAGGATTTTTCGTAAAAGTGATGTAAGAGGGGGTTTTTGTAAAGGTAACTGGAGAGTGTTTCTCACAAATTACTTGCCATGTTTGCGACCACGGATTATGTTTTCCTCGTTCACTTTTGCGTACTGCGAAGTCGTTTTGCATGAGACCGATCATGTTTTTTCCATAGGCTGTTTTGTTTAAAATATTCTTGTTATAGGAAAGTAATGGATGTTTCCGCGGATTGCACGGGAAATGTTTCCGCTATGATTTCGACCTTTGAAAAGCTGCTTCAATTACTCACGGAGTTTTACGAAGGTTATTTCGTTATTTTCGTAGTTCACCGTCGCTATTAGTCTGACGTTGGTACCGCTTCTAGTCGCGAGTTTGCGGAGAGACGACGAGTTTTCAAGACTATGTTTGTAGCGGTTGGGCTATGCGCTGCGTTTTAGACGAATCTTATTGCTGCGAGTTGCTTTGTCAAAAGCGTTGTCTTGATGCTGAAGCAAAAAGTTTTCGAAGATGGGATTATACAGGTATAGTATACGTACCTACTTCCCTTTCATTTTACAAAAGCGGGTTAGCCGTTCTTCGAAGGCTTGTGCGTTTTTTCTTTCTTTTAGGAAGCGGGATGAGTATGCTTTAGAACGCGTGGTGATCGTTTCTCGGTTTTTCGAGAGACTAGATCGGTTTGCATGTTCTGCCTGGACAATCAAGGAACGATGGAACAAGACTGGAAATTTTGCCTAAGACTTAGCTTGCTAGACTATCACCCTAGGTCCTAAGTTCCCTAAATTCTACGGCAGTTTTCAAGACGCTTTCATTCCTTTCCTACAAAAATTAAAACCTTGACAAATTTTCTAAGTTGGACGTACCTTAGTCTCATCGATCGTTCAAGGCTACCCCTTGCCCGTTCCTCTTTGTTTCGTGACTTTTAACGGTTTATCGTCAAAGCACTTTGAAAAGTTTGATACCGAACGAGAATCGGTTTTTTGATGAAATTCTGACGAGAATATCGGAGCGAAAGAGAGATATGAACGCCCAAGTTCCTGTTCTCGTTTCTTCGTACTGCTGGTTAAATTGACAATGTGTCCGAAGGAACATTACAGAATCGTTGAAACAAAGGGAGGAGAAGTAGGCGATAACTCGAAGAAGGCGAAGGTGGGTGCTTTAGACAAATGGAGACATTGGGCAAGACGCCACTCGAGTGAGGCTCTTAGCTCGTCAGGCTATGAGCGAACTGGTTAGGTCCTGGACCTTATCGTTTCATATGATCTTGTATGACTTTACGAATGGTGTTTCGTAAAATATTGTCGAGCTTGATTTTAAAATATGAACTTTGTTAAACAATCGAGAAGGCTTTGCGGAAGAATCGTCGTGTTTCTCGAACAATCCGAACATGGGTTTAAGGGACCAAGATGTTTCCGTTGCCCGAGATCACGAGACGACTGCACGGATGGGCGCCAGGACCCTTGCCGCCGGCGCCAGACGGGAGACGATGGGCCTGCCGCCGGGACGGAGGACGGGCCGCCCGGGCGCCAGGTGGTCGGTCTGCCGCCAGCGCCAGGCGTGGTCGGTCTACCGCCGGCGCCAGGCCTGCCGCCGGCGCCAGCGCCTGCCATCGGTGCCAGGCGCCGCCGCGGCGCCAGGCGTGGCGTGGTTGGTCTGCCGCGGTGCCAGGCCCCGCCGGCGCCAGCGCGGCGTGGTCGGTCCGCCGCGCCAGGCGCTGTGGGTCGATCTGCGCCGGGCACCAGGCGTGGCGTGGTCGGTCTGCGCTGGCGCCAGGCGGGCGTGGTCGGTCTGCCGCCCAGGCGTCCTACCGCCCCTGCCGTGTCCGCGTCGCCGATGCTGCTGTTGCTTCGCCGCGATCCCCGGGGCTCACGGACTCAAAGATCGAGTTACGAAAACTCAGGCAAAGATGCATGGTACTGAGACAGGACGGTCTCGTCCCTATGACGGGACAGAGAAATCCTCCCCATGGGCGAGGTGGTGGGACAGCGACTTTGTTTTCTTCGTAAAATCTCAACGGAAGCTCCGATTGAGACAAAACGAAAACCATCTTGACCTAGACACAAAGTAGAACAAAGTGGGCTCTTACTAAGGCGAACTGGGAAGACTGATCTTACCATATGGCAAGTCGTCCTAGTAAGATCAAGCTCCGACCTCCTTTCGTTTTCTCGTTTATTCCTCGAGTTGTTTGTAAGAAGTATGGCAGTGGGAATCGGTGAACCGATTTGCCGTGCTTCTGTTCCGCGAGTAATATAGGGTTTCCCCAAGGTTTCAAGGAGAGTAAGTTTTATTTTTCCAAGAGGTTCTCGAAAGAAACGATTTTTGTAGAAACCTTGCTCGTTGCGATTTCTCTAACTTGGTAACAAGACAAATTTTTGGGGTTTGATAGATTTTATCGTTTCCCTTTCTGTTTAGATAGAGAAATTGCGAGCTCGTTTTCGTGCTCTTCCTGTGGCGGAAGCCGCTAGGTTTTGATTTGCTCGAGCACCGTGGCGTTTGCGTAAGCGTTGGCCGTAGGAACAGTCGCTGCTGGAGTTGTTTTACCATCGTTGACGCAAACTGCAACTTTTTCTTTCATATTTCCGGCCAACAGTTCGATCAAGCGCTTTGCGGCCGTATGAGTAAGAGTAATTCGCCCCCCCCCCTCCTTCTAGCGCCAAACTGTGGGAACCGAAATTCACACCGTCGATTTTGATGAATAAAAACGGAGGAAAGCCAAGTTAACCCGACTTTCCCTGAAGGTCCGGATTCTCTGCGACAGCCAACGACAAGTGACTGAATAAATGCGGAAAAGGTTTTGTTAAGATTTGCGACTGGACCTTAAGAAAGGCTGCCTCGTACCCCTTTCGAGGATCAAGTCGGACGTAGTTCAGTTTAGAAAGAATTGAACAAGAGATCGAACCGTCTGGGCGGGTTTGTCTAGTGTGAGCGTTTGTCATAGAAACAGGCATGTCGAAGATAACGCCTAGGGTTTCTATGTGCGGAAGTAAAAGACTTGTCCGATCCTTCCGAGAGGAGCGGAGATTTGCGAGCAGGAGGCGGCCAGACGTTCTATGGCCTGCCTTGCTAGTCTAACCACCTAAATTCTAAGTTTTATCAGCTAACAGGAGCTCTCTAAGTCGAGATTCTAGGATTTTCGGATCTCTTCTCCTCTGCTCTTGCTCTCCTTATATACCCACTCCTAGGTCGGTTTGCCTTAGGATGATGGACCTCGCCTTTGGGCCCAAGTTTATCTCTTCAAGAAGTATTCCATTTTCGTCGATCTTCGTAATTATCCTCGAGTTTTCCCCTATTTTTCGGTGACTTGATGTTTATCCGATGTTCGGGAAATCGGATAAACCGTCATAGCCTGATTGAATCTGATTGAGCCTGAATTCTTAAACTCGTAAGTAAGTCCGTGGACTTGTCTTAAGTCGTTGAACGTTTTATACGATTTCTCAGAGAGACTATCTTTCTCGTAAAATAAACCGTATAGCCTAAAGGATCGATGTTCGAGTTAATCGATCTTGTTTTATACGATATCTTCTACGAGAAATCCAGTCCTTATAATTTTTGTCGTAAAACATCGAGGATGATTCCAATCGAGTCGAATCGAAAGATGTTTATTCCGAAGCCGTGATCGTATCAAACTCACGAGGATTAATCCAAGCAAGCCAAGATGGGATCAGACCGAGCATGATGGGACCGAGACCAGGACGAGGACCATCGACCGGCGCCAGGGAGCTTGCCGCCGGCGCCAGGCCAGCTCGCGTAACGCTTGCCGCTCCAGGTCGAAACGCTTGCCGCCGCTCCAGGCGCTTCGGCGCTGCGCCAGGCTGGTTTCAGGCGCTTACGCCGGGCGCCAGGCCGGCTCGCGTTTGCTGCCGCGCTGATGGCTGCCGCCGGCGCCAGTGGTTGCCGCGGGCGCCAGGCCGCTCGCACGCTGTGCGCCGGCGCCAGGCTGGCTGCGTGGCGTTGCCACCGGCGCTAGGCGGCATGCCGCCGGCGCCAGGCTGGTTTACGCGGAGCCAGGCTGGCTTCGCCGGGCGCCAGGCCGGCTTTGGCGCACGCGCCAGGGTTCTCTCGCCCGGGTTTTCCGTTGCCGATCTTTCCCCGTTAATCGTTCGCGCGGAAATCTTTGAGTTTGGAAGGATCTTTGGCGTAGATTTCGAGATAACCGTTTTCGACCTCACCAGAGAGTGGATATTCTAATTTGAGAAAATCTCGTATAACTTCTTTTCAAATTATCCGAGACCTTTTGTTTCAAGAAATACTTTCCAGAGACTTTCAATCATTGATTCCGTCGTGGCCGATTTTAACACCAACACCACCCCGAGAGAAGCCAAGCTTCAGAGGCAGCTAGACAGCCTGCAAAGCCAAGTAACCGAGCTACACAGAGCTCGGGAAGATGCCGCGGAGAATCCGAGATCCTCTCAGAAGTCAAATGCTTAAAAAAACAAGCTGGATGAGTTCTCCAAGAGACTGGGGAAAAACGCGGAGAAGCTCAATCAGCTCGAGGTCGAGAATATCTCTCTCCGAGATGAGAACCAAATCCTCAATACGGTCAGCAACAAGAAACGTCGTTTCCGAACCCGAGTCCAGTCTATGCTCACTCTGGAGACACCTAATTCCATAGGAGACGCAACTCATCCTTAAACGGCGCTCAACGAGAACGAGGCAAACCGAGACGAGGCCAGGAACACTCAGATCCATAATGTGGAAAGCGATTCCGAGTCGGAACTTGACAAGGATGCGCCCGAAGAGACCGCCGCAGCAAGATCTTCTATGACCTCCTATCTGGAACAGATGTTCTCCAAAAAGTTCGACGCCATCCAGTCTATGGTAGAAAGACTTCCAGGAGTTGCTCCCCCGATCCGGAAGAGCGGCCCTGACTCCTACGCAGATACTCCCTTCACGGACGAGATCGCACTAATAGAGATGTCAAGGAAATTCTCCTTCCCCAACATCAAGATGTATGACGGCACGGGAGATCCAGACGACCACATCTCTCAGTACAAGCAGAGGATGCTCGCCGTAGCACTCCCCAGGGAGTCGCGCGAAGCCACGATGTGCAAAGGATTCATTTCAACCCTTGTCGGACCTGCCTTGCAATGGTACATCAGCCTACCTAACGGGTCCATATCCTCCTTTGCGACCCTCAGCGATCAGTTCGTGGAACACTTCGCGAGTAGCAGGTACCTGGAGAAATCCTCGGACTGCCTCTACGAGATTCATCAGCGCCGGACTGAATCGTTGCGAAGCTACATCGCCCGTTTCGACCAGGAAAAGGTGGCGATCCCCGGGTGCAACATCCCTACTGCGATATCCGCCTTCAAGAGAGGCCTACTCTCAGACGGTGACCTCTATAAAGAACTGACCAAATATCAGTGCAAGACAATGGACGACGTGCTATCAAACGCCTAGGCTCAGTTTAAATGTGAAGAAGACGTCGCAGGATGTGCCGAAGCATTTTTAAAACAGGGCCAGAAGATGACCAAGCAGGACAGGCACGATCGAGACGAGAGACCCTCTCAAAGACCAGCCAAGGACTCCAGGACAAGGAATCGGGGCAAGTATCAGTTGCGCCCAACCGAGGAGGCAGAAGGAGTGGCAGTGTCCACGTGGCCTGATATCTCCCACCTCTCCATATCGAGGCTGGAACTGATTAACGCTCTGACGCAGATGGGCCAACAGGTCAAGTGGCCTCAGAAGATGAAGGCGCCCGACTCCTTTCGGAATCCCGACCTTTCGTGCGATTTCCACAGGGACGATGGTCACAAAACGGAGGTTTGCATTGCACTAAAGATCGAGGTCAACAAGTTGCTCAAGAAAGGACATCTCCGGGAATTCCTCTCAGACAAGGCTAAGAGTCATATGAGCAAGGGAACCTCCGGAAAGCCCACTGAAGCTGTCCCGGCCTCGCCACCTCGGCAGGACCGAACGATCCACGTCAAATCTGGAGGCTTAGAGATAAGCGGTATAAGCCATGCAGCCGCCAAGAAGAGCACCTGTAACGCCAAGCACGGCCTGGAGACCGCTAAGACTAAGCGCCTGCTCCTAGGAACCGATGAAATAAGTTTCACAGCCAAGGAACAGGAGAGGGTCCTAGCCCCGCATCACGACGCTCAAGTCATATCGCTCACTGTAGCGAATTGCTCCAGAAACATCATATTCCAGGCCGCTTACCAGGATCTGGGATTAGAAGAAAGTGCTCTGACGCGCAAAGCAACTCCCCTCGTGGGGTTCAGCAGAGAGGTCAAGCAAACCGCGAGAGAAGTCACTCTCCCAGTGTACGCTGAAGGAGTCAACATGTTAACCAAATTCCTGGTAGTCGACTGCCTATCCTCCTACAACATGATCCTCGGGCGACCCTGGATCCATGGCATGGGAGCAGTCCTGTCAACATTACACCAGATAGTGAAGTTCCCCACCCCGTGGGGCATAAGATTGATTAGTGGTGACGAAGAAAACTCCCGGTCTTGCTATCAGACCACTCTGAAAGGGAAGACCAAGGTCTTATAGCAATTACAGAACCAGCCTTCGGCTCAGCATACTGAAGAGCCCGAGGTCGAAGAGATGGACAAGGTACCGTTGGCTGAGGGGGACCAGACCCGATGCCTTATGATAGGCTCTAAGCTACCCGAAGGGTTCAGTAGGAGGTTAATAGACTTTCTTAGGTCCAACTCTGACTGCTTTTCTTGGTCCCACATCGACATGCCTGGGATCGACCCGGAGATCATCATGCACAAGTTGCAAGTGGATTCTCAGCACCAGCCAGTCAGGCAGAAGAGGAGGAAGTTCGCTCCTGAAAGGGATGCAATCATCAACGAGGAAGTCAAGAACCTGCTCGCCGCAGGATTCATCCGCGAGGTGAAATATCCGGAGTGGCTAGCCAACTTGGTGGTGGTCAAGAAAAGGAACGGCAAATGGAGAGTCTGTATAGACTTCACAGACCTCAACAAGTCCTGTCCAAAGGACCCTTTTTTTCTACCTCACATCGACAAACTCGTCGATGCCACAGCCGGGCACCAGCTGATGAGCTTCATGGATGCATTCTTTGGCTATAACAAGATACTTATGCATCCAGACGACCAGGAGAAAACTTCTTTCATGACCTCCCGGGGCATCTATTGCTACAGGGTCATGCCTTTTGGCTTAAAGAACGCCGGGTCTACCTACCAAAGGCTGATGAATATGATGTTCGCGGATAAAATCGGGCAAACCATGGAAGTCTATATTGACGACATGCTGGTGAAGTCCCTGGAAGCCGAGGATCATATCTCGCACCTGCAGCAAGCCTTCTCTAGCCTGCGGAAATATAGCATGAAGCTCAACGCAGCCAAATGCATGTTTGGGGTGAGCTTCGGAAAATTCCTGGGGTACATCGTGACCCACTGGGGCATCGAAGCTAATACCGAACAGATACACGCCATCCAGTCCATTCCTTCCCCGAGGAACATCAAAGAGGTCCAAAGGTTGCCCTGAGTAGATTCGTCTCTAGGCTGTCCGACATGTCTCACGCGTTCTTCGAAATACTGAAGAACCCGAAGGACTTCCAACGGATGGAGAAATGTGAGTCCGCCTTACACGAGTTCAAAGTATACCTCACTAGTCCTTCCCTTCAGTCAAAACCCTTGGCGGGCGAAGTGCTGCTGCTGCACCTCGCGGTTTCGGAGGACGCCGTAAGCGCCATCCTGGTACCGAGGAAGAAAGTAGGAAGCTCCTAATCTACTACGTGAGTAAAGCCCTCTTGGACACAGAGACTCGCTACAGCCACCTCGAGAAGCTAGCTCTAGCCCTGATGGTGGCCGCCCGGAAACTGAGACCATACTTTCAAGCTCATCCGATCGTTGTTGTCACTTCTTTCCCCGTCAAGCTGGTTCTCCACAAACCCAAAGTCTCAGGACATCTGGCCAAATGGGCCGTAGAGCTAGGGGAGTACCACGTAATATTTCGGCCGGCTACCGCTATCAAATCACAGGTCCTAGCCGACTTAATGGCTGAATTCTCGCCTACCTTGCTCCCGGCTCTGGAGCAGGAGGTACGCTTCCAAAGCAAGACAGAAGAAGAGGGAGAATGGACCATGTATGTTGACAGGTCCAACAACGCCCGAGGAGCCAGAGTCGGGATAGTACTCACCTCATCCACCTGGAATACGGCCTCAAGAGCTGTAAGATGCAACTTTAAGGCGACCAACAATGAAAGCGAGTACGAAGCCCTAATCGCGGACAGACACTCGCGCACCAGATGGGCGCAGAGAACATCCAGGTCTTCAGCGATTATCAGCTGATAATCAATAAGGTACAGGGAGAGTACTAAGCCAAGGATGACAGCATGATCCGATTTCTAGCGATCGCTCAGCGCCTCCTCAAGAAGTTCAGAAGCTATAAGCTTACGCAAATCCCTTGGGAAACAAACTCGCAGGCTGACGCTCTGGAAAATCTGGGGTCCGCCTTCAAAACCAAGAGCCAGATGAGCGTCTCCCTGCCGGTTCTCCAATGGCCGGCCACCCTGGAGGTGTCGTCATCCGAAGTTATCTCCACAATTAGAGAAGAGGAAACATGGATGACCCCCATAGTTCGGTACCTGGAGAACGTTATCCTCCCACGGGACCGTAACGAGAGCAGGAGGATCAAGAAGAAATCAGCAAGATACTGCATCTCCCAAGGAGTATTGTACCGGAGGTCTTTCTCGGGACCCTATCTACGGTGCGTAACACCCCGAGAAGCTTCCAGGATCCTTGTGGAATTACAGGAAGTGGACTGCGGATCCCACTACAGTGGCAGAAGCCTAGTGCTGAGAGGCAAGCGAGCGGGGTACTACTGGCTAACGATGGCCAAAGACGCTGACAGGAAAGCCAAGCACTGTGATGAGTGCCAGAGACACGCTCCCGTGTCCAAGCTCCCCCCGGAAAACCTCAAATCCATAAGTTCCCCCTGGCCTTTCAGGAAGTGGGCATGGATATAGTGGGAAAATTCCCAATTGCGCCGGGGCAAAAGGTTTTCCTCCTCGTGGTAACCGACTATTTCTCCAAATGGGTCGAAGCGGAAGTGCTCAGCCGAATAACTGATCTCCAGATCAGGATGTTCTTGTGGACGAACGTGATCACACGCTTCGGAGTCCCGCAAGAGATTGTCACCGACAACGGGCCATAGTTCACTAGTCATAACTTCAAGGAGTTCTGCAAGGACTGGGGCATAAAGCTCACCTTCGCCACACCCAGACATCCTCAATCCAACGGACAAGCCGACTCCACAAAAAAAACTATGGTGAACATGCTAAAAAAGCGCTTGGAGGGTTCTCGTGGGATGTGGGCGGACGAACTACATGGAGTTCTCTGGGCCTATAGGACTACTCCCAAGACGGCGACACAGGAAACTTCCTATTCGTTAGTCTACGGGACAGAAGCTATAGTTCCCACCGAGATGCACGTAAAGACAACTGTCTCCGGCTCAATTTCCCAAGAGGAAAACAACGAACGGATGTCTCTCAGTCTCGACTTACTCGACGAAAAGAGAGAAGCTGCTCGACTCAGAAACTGGTTCTACCAGCAGGACGTCGCCCGAAGCTACAACAAGAAAGTCAGGACCATAACATTCCAGCAAGGGGATTGGGTTCTACGACGAGTAGCACACAACACCAGAGAAAAAGCAGCAGGGAAACACGCCCTGGGTGGGTAGGACCCTACAAGATAATCGAGGTGCGGGGAGCAGGAGCCTACAGGCTGCAAGACAGCAAAGGTAAAATACAAACCAACTGCTGGAATGCCCTGCATCTCAAAGCATATCATTTTTAAATACGATCTCCAGATCCCTATATGTATTGCTTACTATATACTGTTTAAGCATTGTGGTTTTATGTATGCTGCACGTCTACGGATCAGGCTTATATAATAAAATAGTTCCTGTGGGAACCGAAATTCACACCGTCAATTTCCGATAAAGAATTATGGAGGAAAACCAAGTTAACCCGATCTTCCTTGAAGGTCCCGGATATCTGCTGGGCCGCACACGATACAATCAATGAGAGTTTAAGTCGAAAAGTAAAAATCGTAAAGTAGAGCGGAAAAAGATCTTATTTCTGAATTCGCGTTTTGAGCGTGAACAACGGGTAAGAAATAAGCTAAAAGAGCTGTCGAAAGGTCCGCTAGTCCGGCCGCCTAGATCTAACCTAGTTGAGTCGCAGCTCGCTAATGAAAACAGAAAGAGAAAGCTAAAACGCTCTAAGTGCTAAGTGCTCTGGAAGTTTTTGTGATGATTTGCAACTCGCCCAAAGCTCTCCTTATATACTCTTCCTAAGACGGTCTATCTTCTCGCGGGCTGAACCGGGCTTTTTCCATTTTCGTCCATCTTCGTGTTTATCGGGAAACTTGACATTTATCTTCGGAAAACTTGACATTTATCTTCTGGAAACTTGACATTTATCTTTTGGAAACTTGACATTTATCTCTTATGTGAGGATAAGGATAAACCGTCATAGTTATCCTTCCTTTTCAGAAAATCGTAAGTGGGCCGTTTTGGTCACGTCGGGCCGTTTAGACGTTGTTACGGTTTTTCGAAAGAACAGTCTTTGAAGGTTTCGGTTTTTCCGAAGGAACCCCAATTCCTCGTATAGTCGAGATGTTTGGTGTTTAGAATAACCGTGATCATACCAAACTCACGAAGATTGATCCAAACAAGCCAAGGTGGGATCAGACCGAGCATGATGGGACCGAGACCAGGACGAGGGCCGTCGACCGGCGCCAGGGGGCTTGCCGCCAGCCCCAGGCCGGCTTATGGGTGCCGCTGGCCAGGCCGGCGTGGCGCTGCGCCGCGCCAGGCTGGTTTGCCACGGCGCCATGGCCTGCGACGCCGGGCGCCAGGCCGGATTTGCCGCGGGCGCCAGGCCGCCCGGAGTGTGCCCGCCAGGCGGTGTGCCGCCGGGCGCTAAGCCGCCAGCGTGACGCTGTGTCGCTGGCACCAGGCCGGGTGTGTTGCCGGTGCCGGCGGACGTGGCCGCTGGCGCCAGGCCGGCCAGCGTGTCGCCGGGCGCCAGGTCGGTGCTGGCGCCAGGCGCCTGCGACGCCGTGCGCCGGGCAGGACGCCTTGTCGTCCGTTGTTCGATCTTTCCCGTTAGTCGTTCGTGCGGGAAATCCTTGAGTTTGGAAGGATCTTTAGCCGTAGATTTCGAGATAACCATTTTCAAGGGTTTGAGTAATGTGGTTTCGAGCTTTAGACGTTTAAAAGATGATCTTTTAAACAATCGAGAAGGCTTTGCGGAAGAATTATTATAGTTTGCGGACAATCCGGACATGGGTTTAAGGGACCAAGATGGTGCCATTGCCCGAGATCACGACGATTGCATAGATGGGAACCAGGACCCTTGCCGCCGGGCGCCAGACGGACCGGCAAGCCGCCCCGTGCCGTGTCCTGCGTCCACCGGTGCCTGCCATCCTTCGTTGATCCCCGGGGCTCACGGTCCGTTCATGCCTTCTTGTGAGTTCATCGAGTGATGATCTGTTTCTTGGTTTCGATCGTCACTTGGTTTTCTTTCGAGGACTTTCGGTGACGATTTCGTCGTTGACCGATTTTGACTAACAGTTAGCCCCAGCTAGCTAGGAACCGTAGTGCCTTTCGGTCCTGGCTTGCGGTTTAGCCGTATGGGAAGGTGTAGAGGCGTAATCGCTTCGAAAGTCGGGTAAATAGTGATTTTACCTTCTTTATAAGGAGGGATTAAGAAATCTCATTCATTCTTACTTCACCATAAAAGTCATCCTCTCAAGAATCCTTTCTCTCTAAGAATAATGTCTTCAAGATCCTCAAAGAGAATTTCTTCTTCCATTCTTCTTCCCATTCTTCCTCGGTGATTCTCCTGCCCACGGACGGTGAAGCAAGAGGAGTTTGTTGAGGAGGAAGCGAAGAATGCGTATTATCGAACCCTTGTGGGTTCCCCATCACTGCCATATATTCCTATTCGAGGAGACCTCTGAGGCAGCCTGGTGCTCCTTTACGCCGAAGCTTGGTTTCTCGTAAATATCTCAAGGTTCTTGAGATTTTACCAGGTTCTGAAGGAGTCAAATTCGGATCCCTATCGGTAACGAGTCGCGAGGAATCCTCGGAGGTTTCTTTACATGTTACGAGGCCTTCTTTATTTATTGCCGCATGGTTCCCGATCCCTGGTGCCATTGTTCGATGCGCTTCACGCTTGAACTTTCGATCAGCCAGTTCAGCGTTCCTGCCTTGAGAGTTGGCTTGGTGTACTGATCGCAAGTTATGAGCTCGGGATTGATCTCGGTCCCGATGATTTCAAGGTCTTTGGGGCACTTTCGGCCGATGGGGAGCGGCGGTTACTACTCCATGCTGCCTAAGAAGGATATGGCCGTAATTCGGGACTACTTCGAACCCCAAGTCGTGGCAGGGCGTTTCTTCTTTGTCGAATAGATGGTGAGTCTGTCGAGGAGAGCTGCCTCCATCTATTTCCGCAAGCATGGAACTTCAACCGAGGTAATATGATGAAAAACCTGTTGTCTATTTTACCATTTCGGAAGTGCGAGTTTTTAGTAAAAAAGTTTCGCTTTGTAGGGAACAGGCCTATCGCGCATTTGCATGGTGATCTCTTCGTCAAGAGAGATCTCCTTCGTCAAAGGCCGTTTTTCTGGAAGTCCTTCACCCTTGAACGGATTCGACGCAGTAAGACTTTATCGGTCGAGATCCTGTCACGTCATATGATGCCTAACCGGTCATCGAAGCTCCTATTCGGAGGCGTAGACAGAGATCTCGTAAAGGGAAATAAATCGATGGTGGGGAAGGCTCGGAAGATCCTTCACCGTTGGGAGAGAAACCTAGTTTCGTTCCAACGGAAAAAGGCGGAGCCAGCGGTTTTCCACTCCCCAACAATTTCTTTGACGGCCTTCCTCGGAGTTAGATCGACGAGTCGCTGGAGGATGAGGAGAAGCAACGGGTTTTTGCCGAGGGCTCCCAGCGTGTCAACGAGGTTTGGCCCTTTGAACTTCTTAACCGTACGTTTGAATCCGTATATATACTCGCTGATCTCGAATTTATGCAGGGACTAAGAGTGTTCAGCGATGCGCTTGACTCGAGTTTCCGCAAGTCCAGGATCGCTAACTTCAAGACCACAGAAGCTGAGCGAGAGATTTTCCGGTTCCGACAAGAGGTAAAGGCAGAACGAAGCAAGCTGAGCTTCATACTCGAGCTCTTGTTCGGGCGGAAAGGAGAGGAAGGAGGATGGTCGCAGCTGAGGTGGCGAGACGGGCGGAATCGTTTGCTGCTGAGTTTCAATGTTTTAAAGAAGCTCAGGAGTTTGTTGGCGATTTCCGCGAGTGCCGGGGCTCGGTCGTAAACCTTTACAAGTCTCGAACCCGGATTTCTTTTTGATTCGAGATCGCTGAGATGAAGGACTTTATGGCCGAGTGTGCTCATGCTGAGTCCTTGGTTCCTCCAGTTGAGGAAAGAGTCCGAAGACTATGGGAACCTATCGAAGTTTCGAGGATACGGTGGAGGCCGGAGCCGATGAGAACGCCGAGGGTGGTGGGAGCGCTCAAGGCGAATGAGGAAGTGGACCAGCCTGCAGGTTCATTCGGGATTTCGCATCTGGATTTCTTGATGTTGATTTCCTTTGTGAATCGTATATTTCGGCCGTGTGTGGCGTTTTTTAGAGTTTTATTCTGCGACCGTTGGAGGTTGCATTCTTATGTTTTGGGACTGGCCGTTGGTGGCTTAGAATCCCGCCGTCTTTGCGGCTTTTATAAATATGAAAATTTGCGAGATTTCGTCTTTTGTTTTGATTTATACTTTCGTCAAGTGTAGAGGAAAGAATGCGAGTAGTCACTTCGTATCCTAACTCTTTTTTGTCGCTTGGTCCGTATGCTACTTTCTAGCGAGCGTTTTAGGTGTAAGCGATAAGAGACATGTTTTGGGATCTCGTATACGATACTATGTCTGTGAGATGTCAAGATCCAGCAAGACTGGGTTTAGGGCAAGACCTAGGTTTACTCTCAGCTTTAAGGCTGTGCGATGACTGATCGGCTTTCGTTTTGCCTGTTAGTGATTTCTTTCTGATTCTTTTCGTTTAAAGTCCGCGACTAGTCGCCGGCTTATATGACTTGTGTTAAAAGAATCGAGCTATCTTCGGATTTTATCCGAGACGCTAAACCAAAATTTTGGGTTTCTTGTATAGCACGCTATGATATCCTTGTCGGATGTAAGAGGACCTTGTAGGTCTGACTACGAGTTTGTATTGAGTGAAACGTTTCTGAGTGCGTCCGTCGGGGCCAATCGACGGGCATAAGTTTTTTTTAAGTCGCAGGTGGACTGTTTTGGCGGATGATACGAGTTTTGTTATCTTTTTCAGAAGTTGTGACGTCTCGCGTTTCTTTTGAAGATATGATTTTTGTTTTTCCGAAGTGTTTATGTTAAGTGAGCATAAAAGATAGAAAGAATTTTATTAAAAATTTCGAAAAGTTCGAGTACATGTGCGGATATTTCGCGTTTTTGTGGGAGTATAGGAGTATACGTACCCACCCCCCACCCCTTTTTGGTGAGGAGGATAGCTGAACTCGCCGGGTTTCGACGAGCTGCCTACGTACCTCTTTCGAGGATCAAGCCATCTCGTAGTTCTGATAGTTGTCGCAAACGTTTTTACTCCCCGTGGTCGGATCGGCGGTTTGTGCGGGGGTCGAGCTGTCTGCTTTTATGGCGGTGGACTCAGAGGCTTTGTCGCTGTCTTGAATCGTTGCCTGTTTGGATGATTCTGGATCATCTTTTTTCGAATCTTCAGGAATGTTGTGTGATTCCTTTGCTCGCTTCGGTTGGCGCTGGGCTTCGATCTTTCGCTGTTTGAACTCGGCTAGGTAACAGAGCCTCGATTGTTTCTGACTACCCCAGATGGCTGCGATTCCGGTTGGAGTCGGAAATTTGATGCTGAGGTGATATGTGGATGGTACTGCTTTCATGGAGTTGATCCAAGAGGTTCCCATGATGGCGTTGTAGATGGCCGGGTTGTCGACTACTGCGAACTCGACAATTTTTGTGACTTCTTTCGCCATGACCGGGAGCTTAATTCTTCCGAGGGTCATGGAAGTGACGCCCGAGAACCCAGTCAAAGGTTTTGGCTCAGGAACGACTTCCCCAAGTGGGATCTTCATCCTGTTCCTCGAAAACGATCGTGTGGTTGGGAATATCGCTATCCGGAAACCAGTTGGAACTCGTCTCGGCTTTTTCGCCCGTAGGCTTTTATTGACGAGACAGAGTCTTGGTAATACTGCGATCCTTCGATGATCATGTTTACCCTCTGGCGACTGCTGTTGTTTCCTTGGTCGTTTTGTCTCCTTCCGCGCTTTTCACCCGATTGATTTTCGGTCGCGCGGTCCTCGGAGACAGTTTTGTTGGTCTTTGGGCGGTCAGAGTCCAGGAGCAGGTCCTTTATACTCTTGACCTTTGATAGTTCGCCGGTGAGGAGCTTTGCGGCGAGCCGGGCGCCGAGAACCTTGCAGTTCGCAGTGGAGTGACCTCTGGTTTCGTGGAACTCGCAGTAGGAATTATCCTTGTACTGGTTCCTGGTCCAGGTGTTTCCAGAGGTTTTGCCTTGCTCCGAGTTGATGGCGTAGTTATGCTCGCCTTGGCGTCTTCCCCTTCGTGATGGACGTTTTTGTCGTTACGAGAGGGTTTCTTTTTCGAGGACGTTTTCTGTGGTCCGTGCTTCTGCGATAGAAGCTTCATCTCTTCCTCCATGATGATGAAGTCCGTTGCTTTGTGGAGGGTATCCTTGATTGTCTGCGGCTTTTCCAGTAGTATCCACTTTCGGAACTTCGACTTATACCATAGAGTCTTCCTCAGGGCGTCGATTGCGACATTGTCGCTGATGCCCGTTACTCTGGCCATCACCAGTTTGAACCTTCGCATAAAGTCGCGGAGCGACTCGTCCTCCTTCTGAGCTAGACTCCACAGGTCCACGTCGGACGTCTCTCTATCCATGAACATGGAGTATTGTTTAAGGAACGCTGAGGCCAGTTGGCGGAAGCTGCCGATGGAGTTCCTCTTGAGCCGGGAGAACCATTCGAGCGCAGCGCCCTTGAGGTGCTCGACGAAGAGAAGACAATGAACCGCGTCTCGTTCGCGCTCCGGGAGTTTGCACCTACCCATTGCGATCTGGAAAGACTGCAGGTGCGACTTAGGATCCGATGTACCGTCATAGACCGGGATTTTGATTTTCCCTGGGTCTGAGATGCGTGTTTCCGTGATCCGAGCGGTGAACGGTGTTTTCCGTGCTTCCTCGAGAAGTCTATCGATCTCTGGGGCGGAACTGGTCGCCTGATGGATTTGTGATTTCACCGCTTTCACTTCGGCCACGGTCTTCTTAAGAGATTCACGGAGATCATGGATCTCGCTATTGCTACCAGAGTTCCTCCGATTTTGTCGGTGCTGGTTTTGATGGATCGAGTTTGATCCTCCGCAGTTCTTCCTGCTCCATCCAGTAGAGTTCTTCTTCCTCTTCTGTCATGGGCCTTTCGAAGGATACCGTCTGCCGAGCGGACTAGCTTCGGTCCTCCTGGTGGATGTCAGCGTCTTCATCGGAAGGATCCGATTGGTCGCTGATATTTAGATCGATCGCCGACGCCGCTTGTTTTTCCGTGAGCCGGAGTGGAAAGTTCTGCGAGGTCGCTTGCTGTCCTTTCGAGCCGTTTCCTCGAGTGGGCTTTTTCGGGCATCTTTTCTCGTGCTTCGGAGATCCGAAGTCGAGTCTTCGCCGCGGCGTGCCTTGGTGGATCCGCAACTTGCTCCTGCAGTTAAGGTGTCGACCTGTTTTGCGAAGAGGTTATCAGCTTGTCTGTTGTTCCGCCCGTGCGGGCGGAGGTAAACAGTTCCTTCATCTGCCTGAGTGCCTCAGTGTTTGCATCAGCAGTGACTGTGGACGATCTCCAGCTGGAGTCTTCAATGTTGGCGCCGACAGGTGTTCCATTTAGCGCTGGCTGATCTTTGGATGTGTGCAGTTGCGAGATAGATAGATCCGTAACCCTCCTTCTAGCGCCAATCTGGGAACCGAAATTCACACCGCCAATTTCCGATAAAGATTTGTGGAGGAAAACCGAAGTTAACCCGATCTTCCTTGAAGGTCCCGGATATCTGCTGGGCGCACGATACAATGAATGAGAGTTTAAGTCGAAAAGTAAAAATCGTAAAGTAGAGCGGAAAAGATCTTTTTCTGAATTCGCGTTTGAGCGTGAACAACGGGTAAGAAATAAGCTACAAGAGCTGTCGAAGGTCCGCTAGTCCGCCGCCTAGATCTAACCTAGTTGAGTCGCAGCTCGCTAATGAAAACAAAAGAGAAAGCTAAAACGCCTAAGTGCTAAGTGCTCGGAAGTTTTGTGATGATTTGCTCCTCGCCCAAAGCTCTCCTTATATACTCTTCTTAAGACAGTCTATCTTCTCGGGCTGAACCGGCTTTTTCCATTTTCGTCCATCTTCATGTTTATCGGAAACTTGACATTATCTTCGAAAACTTGACATTTATCTTCTGGAAACTTGACATTTATCTTTTGGAAACTTGACATTTATCTCTTATGTGAGGATAAGGATAAACCGCCCTAGTTATCCTTCCTTTCGAAAATCGTAGCGGGCCACGCTGGGCGACGTTGTTACGGTTTTTCAAAGAACAGTCTTTGAAGGTTTCGTTTTTCGAAGGAACCCCACCTCGTGATAGTCGAGATGTTTGGTGTTTAGAATAACCGTGATCGTACCAAACTCACGAAGATTGATCCAAACAAGCCAAGGTGGGATCAGACCGAGCATGATGGGACCGAGACCAGGACGAGGGCCGTCGACCGGCGTCAAGGGCTTGCCGCCGCGCCAGACCGCTTGAACGCGTGCCGGGCGCCAGGCGGGTGCCGCGGCGCCAGGCCGCCCGCGATGACGCTGCGCCGCCGGCCGCCAGGACCCACGCTGCCGGGCGCCAGGCCGGTGTGCCGCCTGCGCCAGGCCGGTCCGCTGCGTGCGCCGGGCGCCAGGCGGGTGGCCGCCGCCTGGCGGTGCCGCGCCAGGCCGCCTGCGAGCCGCCGGGCTCTGGCCGCCCGCGTGGACGCTGCGCCGGCGCCAGGTGTTGTAGGCGCCAGGCCGCCCGCTGCGGACGCTGCGCCGCCAGGACGTCTTGCCGTCCTTGGGTTTTCCGTTGTTCGATCTTTCCCCGTTAGTCGTTCGTGCGGGAAATCCTTGAATTTGGAAGGATCTTTAGCCATAGATTTCGAGATAACCGTTTTCAAGGGTTTGAGTAATGTGGTTTCGAGCTTTAGACGTTTAAAAGATGATATTTTAAACAATCGAGAAGGCTTTGCGGAAGAATTATTATAGTTTGCGGACAATCCGGTCATGGGTTTAAGGGACCGAGATGGTGCCGTTGCCCAAGATCACGAGATGATTGCATAGATGGGAACCAGGACCCTTGCCGCCGGCGCCAGACGGGACAGGGCAAGCCTGCCGCCCGTGCCGTGTTCTGCGTCCACCGGTGCCTGCTTGCCTTTGTTAATCCCCGGGGCTCACGGTCCGTTCATGCCTTCTTGTGAGTTCATCGAGTGATGATCCGTTTCTTGGTTTTGATCGTCACTTGGTTTTCCTTTCGAGGACTTTCGGGTGACGATTTCGTCGTTGACCGATTTTGACCCCAACAGTTCCGACTGTAAGAGTAGTAGAAAAACCACCATACTTAAAGGGGCAAACGAGCTGGATAAGGTCCCAAGGGACTTCCGATCCTGGCCAACCCTTACCAAACGTGGTACGTCCACAAAACAGAAACGGATATGAGACTTAAGGCAGGAATGGGTCTGTGCAAACCTGAGTATGCTGTCAAAACTACCTATAACCCCGGTATAAGCCTAGAGCCATAGAAATATCGGGGCCCCCAAAAGTACAAAATGTGAAAAGTACCTGATCTCACTCAAATTACCCTCTCAAATAAAAGGTTCAGTTGTAACACTTAGGGATCGAATCCAAGAGCTATAGAACCAATTAAATCTAATCAGAGAATCAATTCTAGGTGAATTTTGGTTTTTATGGTTTTAAAAAATGTAAATAATCCTATATGAGCAAGGTAGTTGCTCGACTAACAAGATGATTGGGTTGAAACTTTATTTGGAAAATGCTAGACTTAGGGTTCCTATTAAGGTATTCAGAGATTATAATCCTATAGATGCCTAACAGTTGATTGCATGATATATTAGAGATCCACTACTTTACTTAACAACAAGTCAATCAGCTCTCGCAATTTTAGGACGAGTCTATTAACTAGATCTAATGATCAGAACAAGAGTGTTCAATCACCAGCAGTGTTGATCGATGATCTTATAGAGATATTGATTGATACACCTTTCACGCTGTTGATCGATTGTCCAGTAGAGATATCGAACGACGAGCTTCCAGTTAAGCTTTATGCACGGGTTGAATGACGCTCACTAAGCTTCCTAGATCAGCAAATCACGTCACTTATCAATCTTAGCTCAATAGATAGGTCAGGACAGTATTATTCAAGAGTGCTCAAACATACAAGTTCCTAGAGTTCAATATTCTAGTTAGCAATTCTAGAACAAGAACTAAGAACAACCTATTGATGAATATCACAACTTAGCAATCTATAGTTGGGGCTAATCCCTTTAACCTATTTAAACCTTAAACCTAACAATAGAACTTCTCAGACATGGCTAAGCAATTCATAACACAAGCAACGTAAGAAAACTGCATAGTATAGATAATAATAGTAATGGAGCTCCAATCACAATTCTCTCTGGATCTTCTCTCCAACTCTCATAATCTCTCTAACTTTTTCTGTGAAAATAAGAATACAATAAAGCTCTCTTGTGTCCTAACACCTAGGCAAGAATTTATCTATTAGGTTAAAAACTCGTCAGGGGTAATCGTGTAATTTGGTGAAGTCTTGAGCTATAAGTCGGATGGAACAAAATCAGGTTTTTTGCGCCTCGATATCGATTGATGGCACAGGATGTGCATCGATCGATTATAATCTTCATTTGTCGGGTCTTTTCTTCTATATCGATCGACAACACGAGTTGTGCATCACTCGATTATTGTCTTTTAATGTCGACCTCTGGTCTGGTTTGATGGTCAGCTCGGATGAAATCTCTTTTATCACTCTAAAATGCTCCAAAATCATCACTTTACTCCATAACACTCCTGAACCTGAAAACATACCTAATAGACTAGAAAACATAATAATTATATAGTAAAACACCAATATACCATGGGTGAAAGTGGGTCAAATCCATGGTATATCAACTCCCCCAGACTTACCCTTTTGCTTGTACTCAAGCAAAACAAACAGGCAGTCTATCTGAAAGAGGTTTGAAAACAGCAGGGACTCACAGATTTAAAAAATTGAAATCATCACCTCTACAATATTGCAATCCACATCTAAAAAGTTCTAATCACAAAAGCACATTATACAATATCCTAGCTTAGCAACTAAATTCATTCATCCAACAACTTAGCAAATACTATCTCACATTCTCCTCTACTAACCTCATTTCTTAGCATAAAAATAAAAGTGAAGGCTTTACCTTGGGGGCATCGATCACAAGATGCAAGGATTTTCAGACATGTATCTGGAGCTGCAAGTAAATGTTAGTTCCTATGTTTTCTCTCTACTAGTTTCTCTCTTTAGTCAAAGTCTGCTTCCATTGCAGGATCATTGACCAAGATTGAACAGGCTTCCATGAATCAAAACTTAATGGTGGTTGCCACCAAGCCCTGTTCACTTCTTTTTTACCTATATCCAAGAATTCTTTATAAAGCGAACCTTGAAGATTGCCGCCTCTAAGTCCCGTTTGAATAATTTTTGTTGGAATCTTTATGAAGCAAGCCTTATCATTCTAAACTTACTGATACCTGAACTATCTAGGGTCGAAAATAGAGAGAGAAAAGGTGATAAATAATCTACACAAGGCTTTACCTTCCAGACTTGTCTGAAGAATCCGATCCCATGTATACCAAGCCCCAAAACAAGCAGTTTGTGTCAGGTTTAGTGTTGGTGGTCAGCTTTGGTTCCTTCAAAAAGTCTAAGCAAGTGTGAATAGTTGACAGGTTGATCCACTTTAGCATCTTTAGTACTATCTGCAATCAGTAAGTTTAGAATGGTGCTAAAGAGTGGTTAGATCATCAAGTATAAATCAATAAGTTCATTGTCCCCTTCTTAGAACTCAATAAGAACTTTTGAAAAGTAATTTTAATAAGAATCAAAATAGATAAATATCAGTTCACCTCCCCCCAGACTTAAATTACACTGTCCCAGTGTAAAACAGTCAGTGTTATGGTGGAAAATAAATCGGAAGTACTCAATTTAACAAGTAAGAAAGATAAACCTGATCTGAGTGAAAATCGATCGATGTGCATATAGGTTGGCACCGATCGTCGCAGGTGATGGTATGTCGATCGATTTCGACTACTCCTCATCGGTCGATGTGGTGGTCATTACTCTACTTGGATCTTATAAAATCTGCAAAAACGAATACGAAAATAAATACTAGTAATTAAAAAAATTACATTAAAATACCTTATAGTGGGTTGCCTCCCACTCAGCGCTTTGTTATAATCATTTAGCTTGACTTTGGACGTGTTTGGGCTAGTTGAAGAAAAACAGCTACTTGTTGGAAAACAAGCATCCACATTATCTCTGCACATTCTGAACCAAGCTGCAATGAAACTTCTTGTGGCCTCATAACTTATGGTCCATCTTTGATCCATCTTTAGTGTTGCATTTGTGATCTTCCGTAGACTCTGTTGAAGAGCTTCAATTCTGCATTGATGACATCCTATCGTATCATAGGCTTATGCTGATAGCTCCTTCAGTTCCACTTGCATTGACTCTAACTTGTCATGTATCAGCTTGTCTTGGTCTGATGTAGACGTGGTATCGATCGATGCCACAGATGGTAAATCGATCGTTTCGGGTGTAGGCCTGTCGATCGATTTGGTGGTTGGCCTCTCGATCAATGCTGATTTTTCATGATGACATGCGAGTTGCTTTTGAATGGCCATGACTCCCTTCTGCAGCCACTCTGCCTGGAAATCCAATCCACTGATCCTGTTTTCGAATGGAAAGTAGATGTCATCACACCCCTTGTGAAGTCTGTCTTCCATGGTATCCATAGCTGTGTAGAGCTTGGATGTGATTTGATCAACATCTACTGCTGTATAAGGAATCTGTGCTGGTGGTTTCTTGGCGTCGAACGATGCAGCTCGAGACCTATCGATCGATGTCGATCCTTCTTCTTGAGAGACAAGTTGATCTTGAATTGTGCCAATGTCCATCTGTACTTTGATCGTCTTCTTAGACAAGCTTTCCAAGTATCGCATGATAGGTGAAGTGAAACGATCGTGCATATCTTCATAGGATTCCAACGATCGATGTGGTGGTACAGATGTCGATCGATGTGGCTTGCTGAGGTTGACACTGATCTTTCTGGCGAAATTCTTCCAAACTTGCTGTAGGAGATCAATTCTTTTGTTTAACCAGTCGATGTTGTTGTTGAGAGGGCTGTAGACATCATTAATCTTCATGTTGATGTATGCTATCTCCCATTCATCCTCCTTTTTTACTGAATTCTCCACTTGTGAGGGATTGTTGGATGTTGGCGGCTGGACATCGATCGATGTTGGATTGTTGGCGTTGATCGATGGTGATGGCGTAGACTCTTGCTCAAGTTGTTTCTTCATACTATCAATCTCAATCCTCATCTCTGTCATGCATCTGTAAAACTCATTGTAGCCTCTGTCCAAAGGTTGATAGGTATCATCCACCAGTGTCTGAAGTTCTTCTCCTAACTTCTCTTGAGCTCCACAAATACCAGTTGCCAACTCATTACTCTCATCTTTGGTGTAGATCTCTGGTGTCAGAATGGTCTCTATGAATAAAGCGGCATGTTCTGGAAGACATATGTAGCTCTGAACAAACGTAGATGCTCTCTCCAGAATTTTTCTGATGTCTCCTTTGGTGACAGGGATAATCTCACCAGCTACTCCTCTTGCATATCCAAACTCATCTCTGTAGACTCCACACTCATCCTTCTGTTCCCATCTGAACTTTCTGGCTCCATACTGATCATAAGCTCGTAGTCCAAACTCAAAGCGTCTGTCGGTCGATACTGGACGTGTCTCGTCGAGCGATGCTGGTATTTCCCTGTCAAACGACGTTGGAACAGTGGTATCGATGGATGGCTGAGTAACTGGTCGGTAGGATTGGTGGAAACCAGTCTCTGCTGTATTAGCTGTAGGATATTCGTCTGGATCTTTAGGTATGTTGTCTGGATTGCTGCGGTGCTGCATAAACAAGTTTTCTGGTCCACTGGCCATCTGAAGGATGTCTGCTATGTCATCTTTGGAGATGTGTAGAAACCTTCCATCCATCCTTTCATCCTACTCGCCCTCTTGAGCATCTTACTTGCCCTTGCCTCTTTCTTGGCATTCTCCTTCGAATCTCAATCGAAACGTCTATTGTTTTGTCTCGATTGGAGTTACCACTGGAACTTTACAATAAAAACCACAAAGACTTGTTTTCTCGTATGTATTCAAACTGATCGTATAAAATGGCAACGTTTAACTTAACACCTTAGCCGCCTCGACTATACGAGCAATTTGAACCTTTTTTATAAAAATTGACGTCGTATCAAAGGTACTCTTTCGAAGAAATCAAAAACGTTTAAGTCAAAAAACAGCCGAAAAGGTCTAAAGCACGACTAAAAAGCCAATTACGATTTTAGACGAAATCGAGCCCAATGATATTATGACGGTCTACCTCTTATTTGCAGGAGAGAATAAAACTCAAGTTCGGAAGATAAATGTCAAGTTTCAAAGGACAAACACCAATATCGAAAAGGGTGTACAAACACGAGAAGAGGAAGGGGAAATGAGCAAGCATAACGGAGAAGAGGCAAATCCGAAACTTCGAGAAAACTAAGGTATGTCCAACTTGGAATTTTCGTAGGAAGGTACAAAGAGCTAAAAACCCTTGGGGATTTCCATAAACTTTAGGAAACTTATAATCTAGGTGGATAGTCTAGCGAACTAAGTCTTAGGCGATTTTTCCTATCTCGATCTATTGTTCCCTAAACTGTTCAGGCGGATCTTGCTAACCGATTTAAACTCTCGCAAAATTGAGAAAAGATCACCACACATACTTAGCTCGCTTCCTAACGAAAGAAAGAACTAGAGACACGAACATCATCTTAAAATCGATGCGTTCCTAGTAATTTTCATAAAAAAACTGACATATTCCAAGTCGTCAACCTGAAAACCAGCAAGTCGCAATCCTGGCGTCATCTTTAAGCCGACCCAGATAGTCAATCATCCCAATCCTCGAAATAAAAAGCGTACACAACCTTTCAAAATATCGGTCCTACCGTTTTCTTTCGTAAAAAAAAACATTTTGCCTCAACATCAAGAAAATGCTTTTGACAAAGCAAACTCTCGCAACAACAGGCAGAAAAACACTTAGGCATTCCAATGCCTCATTAAAATCGTCCCACAAAGGCAAACGACAATCTAAGATTCGTACGCTAGCACCATATCTACACCATCACGAACAGAATCTCGAAGACTATACAGCTTCTCTTATCACGATCATGCGCAAAGAAAACCTGTACCAATATCAAACTAAAACTCGATGATTGGCCAAAGTCTGGAAGACCTTTTCGACTTAATAAAACGATTTTTCGTATAAAATTCAAAAATTATACGAGAAATCTTTAAGCACCAAAGCATTGCTTAGAGTCTGTTGAACCTAGTGAGTCACGGAAAAGCATCAAAAAGTCGTTCTCATGACTAGTTCATAACAAAATAACCTTCGGTAAAACTCCATGAGTGATTCCAAGGAAATATCGCCAAAGATCAAAATCAAAGCAGAAACGCGTCCCGTGTAATCCGAGGAAACATCACAACTTTGAAATTTTCGATTTCCTATCTTCGTAAAACTAGTCACCCATTATTTTTCGTATAACAAAAACATTTTATACGAAAAAGCCTACGGGAAAACAAGACTGGTGTTACTACAAAACAACTTCGCAAATTCCATGAGCGATTTACGAAAAACACTCTCCAGTTACTTCTATGAAAAGCCCCTCTCACAATAGTTTCACGAAAAATCCTCCGTAGTGAAAAATCAAGTCATACAAAGCAACTTTCAGAAATAAACATAACTGGTCTTACAGAGAACTGTCATTGATAATTTTTCGTATAATGAAAACGAAGCTCCATGAAGATTGCTGACTTCTACCTTTCACTTCCCTCGGGTACACCCGAGCAGGAAATCACCTCGCAACCAAATCTGCAAGGGTTCTACGTCAAGCCTCTTAAAATTCTTCTTCCTTGGATAAAAAGGAAACAATTTTATACAAATAAAGGAAACAGTATACGAAACATTCATCGTATAACTTAACCCAAAGTGGAAAATCGTTTTTAACAACCATCAGCCATAACACGGAAAACTTCTCTGTACTTGGCCTATCAGTCTCGGCAAACGCTCTTTGGCCCTCAACCAACTACGCTTCCCCGTAAAGCCCAAACCAGAATTCGGTGTCTTTTTGAGGATTATCGTAAAACAAAAGTTCCATGGTCTGGTCCTTTAACAACAACGTCCTTGGCAATACGGCTGAACACAACTCTTCTTCCTAGGGACAAATCTACGCGGCCCCTTGGTCTTAATCCCTCTATCATAAATCAAAGTACTTAACATTGAAACTGGAACAACAGTTTTGGCTGAAAACATCAGCAGACAAACCAAGACGTCTCTCCAACGCAGGGTTAAGACTAAACCCTTGCAACACAGAAACTCTTGAAGCCCGCAGACATTTCAAGCACGAAAAGCGGCATACGAAAAAATAACCAATCTTCTGCATCGCGAGACGTCGCAGACGCCCGAAGATTTGTTTTTCGATAAAATAACCTTCCTCGATAAAAACACCTTCTTGGAAGACCAGATAGTCATATGCAATAACATCTTTAAAACACATATCCTTCGTGAAGAATCAAAAACGGTAATATCTACCGATAAGTTTGATGATGATCACAACAAACTCTTAACGTCCTAAGCAGACTAAGCCATCTCGTAGAGATAACTCTCGTACACCCGACACAAGGGTTATAGCACTATAAAAGAAATCCAAAATTTTGGTCAGCACTTTCAGGAGACTTAAAAATTCTCCCCGAGGAGATGCTCGATTCCTACCATACTATTCGTATTAGACGAGAACATATCGTGGATTTAAAGCAGGACGGAATCAGGTCGAAAACGATACAGGAAACATAAGTCGAAGTAGTCATTGCACCCCCTAAAGCCGTGATTAGACCTAGGTCTTACCCTAAACCCAGAACACTGGTCTATAACATCTCTAGGGATAGTATCAAACACCCTGATATGAGATCCTAAAATTTGTCTCTTGCCGATTATTCGCGCATCTTCAGAAATCCCTCAAGCTTGCGCGCTGGGAAAACTCTCGAAACATGTCACGAATATATCAGTTCACCCAGAGTTAGATTACGAGATGACAACTCGTGCTCTTCCCTCTATATTAACACGAATACAAACATGCTCATAAAACGCGAAACACAATTCATTTAAAAAGTCGCAAAGCGGCTGGGATTCCAAGACACACGCTGTCAGTCCCGAAAACATAAATGCGGCCACATTTGGCTGTAGTAAATAGCCTACGAGACTAGTCTCGAGGCTGACAAAAGTCCAACATAAACTGCCATCAGTAGAAACATGCCTGATAATCTCTACATAACACACAACTAGACCGTAAACGTCTCGCTGGAAAACAGGTCGAAAGAATCTTAACTCCAAGATGAACTACGAAAGGCTTGATCCCTCCATCAAGGGTATGTAGGCAGCCGTCATAAGACACAACCCCAATCTTATCGCATTCCATTCTTAGGAGGGTGAAAGACCACTTACAACGGACCTTTTCAACCATTAATTCCTCCTAACTTGCCTAACTTGTTAATCTGCACGCTATAACCTCACGCTAGAAGCTCACGGTTCTAACGAGCTGTTGGGGTAAAAATCGGTCACGACATAATCAATGCCTGAAAGTCCTCGGAAAATGTCCTCTTTAAAAAAAGAGATAATAAGAGCGCGAGAAACCTAAATCGAGTTTCAAATCAATTTCGAAAGGAATTAAAAAATAAGACCTCAAGAAAGATTACTCTAAGCCTCGGATAACGAAACAAGTACAAAGGTTCAATTGCCAAACACACCGACAAGCTCACCGGACGAGCGAATAAGGCCAATCAAGCCAGCCAACTCACCATTTTGGCGAGTAGGACAATCCCCAACTTGCCAAAATGGCGAGTTGGACCCAGCAAGACATCCAACTCGCCATTTTGGCGAGTTAGACCAAGCACAGTGGTTTTGGTGCAGAACTGCACAGAAGCGTCAGATATTAAATATGGATGAACACCTTCCCATGATGCGATTGAGCTGATCTTTTGACAAAAGATAGAGCTTTGAGTTAGCTTTCCAATCCCACCGGTTTGGAGACAATCCAACGGCTAGATTAGAAGTTTTGCCCGTTTTACTGATGAGTGTTCGGTCTGCCTCGCGAGAAGAAGCTGTCGAGAAGACCAAGCAATGGTCTCCTCGCCATTTTGGCGAGAAGGATCAGTCCGGCTCGCCAAAATGGCGAGCAGGATCATGCACGCACGTCCTGCTCGCTAAAATGGCGAGTAGGATCAAGAACCTGTTCGACTCGCCCATTCGATGAGTTTGATGAAATCTTAAGCCTTCTGTTTAACCTCGACGGGTCAATCCCTCGTTCCGTCTCGATCGGAGTTACTATTGGAGCCTTACAATAAGAACCGCGAAGATTCGTATTCCCGAAAGGAGTTCATGGTTATCGTGTAAACGACGATGGTTCACTTAACACCACAATCATCTAAACTATAGGAGAAGTATGGGCTTCCTCGTTGTATCGACGTCGCATCAAGAAGCGCTATTTCGAAGAGATCGTAAGAACGTTTAAGTGAGAAAACAGCCCGAAGAGGCCTAGGACATGGCCCAAAACTCACTTACAATTTCATTCGAAATCAAACCCGCCAATGCTATGACGGTCTATCTTACTTGTAGAAGGAGACATATATCGCAAAATCGAAAGATAAATGTCAAGTTTCCAAGATAATGATGAAGATCGAGAAGAAAAATGAATATTTCCGTAAAACGATAAACTCGACCTAGGGGCAAAAAAGGAAGCGGGGAACCAACCTAGAAGGCATATATAAGGGGAGCTAATGCTAAAGATAGTAGAGGACTTTTTTAGACTCTAGAACTTTGCCCTTAGAAACCCTAGGCAATATTCTCGACATGCTTGTGTCTATGACTTGCGCTCATACCAGACGAACTCGCCCAGTCAGTTCGATCTCTTGTTCAATTATTTCTAACTGAACTACGTTCGACTTGATCCTGGAAAGGGGTACGTAGTCAGCCTTTCATAAGGTCCAGTCCGAAATCTTTAAAACATTTTCTGTATCTTTTTCGTCTTTGGTATCAAGCTGCGTCTCAACTAAGTCTAGGGTTTCAGATGGCTTGAATTGGCCGAAAGCTCCTTCGGCCATAGTTTTCATAACCTTTTGTAATAATCGCAACGCTCTTACTTGGATTCGAAATAAGATCTACTTTTTCTCCAAACTCGATTTATTGTCTTTACATATTTTTCCGCATTTATTTGGTCACTTGTCGTTGACTCTCGCAGAGAATCCGGACCTCTGGGAAATTAGGGTTTTCCTAACTTTCCTAATTTAAATAGAAATCGACGGTGTGAATTTTGGTTCTCACAAATCCCCCTTGCTAAGGCTTCTTGCCTCTTAACAGTTTCTCCTCTCTGAACCACCTGCATCTCTAGTTTCTTCACATGAGTGCTCAAACTCTCAAACTTGGTGTTCAGGTTGGTGTAAACAGAATCAATCTTCCCATTGAAATCCACTGTTAGCTTGTGCTGGCCTTCAAGAACCTGATCAAGCATTGCTTCTATCTTGCTTTCCTGAGTCTGTGGTGGTGGATTCTGGTAAGATGAGTTTTCATAACTCCTATTGTTGTTATTGTAGTTGTTGCTGTAGGGTTTCTGGTACTGCGAACTCTGGTTGAAGTTACTCCCTTGCCCAAAGAAGTTCCTGTTTCCACTCTGGTTTCAAGACCTCTGAAATCCAGTTCCACCAATACAGTTCACATCTTCCTCTACTTCTACTTCTGTTTTATCCTCTGTGTCTACAGCATATGCATACTCTACTGAGCAAACCTGCTTCCTAAAAAGCTTGTGAACACTGTCCAGCTTTGCTTTCACTTCATCCATCTGCTTCTTCCCAAGGATGGCTGCAGATTTCCTCCTCTCGAAATCAGTGTTCTTAATGCTGTTGCTGGATGCCAAATTCTCTATAAGTCTCACAGCCTCTTATGGATTCCTAGTGTTGAAGTTACCTTCACTAGCTGTGTCCAGAGTCATCTGATATTGCAGCGCGATGCCTCTGAAGAAAGTGTTGAGCAGCTACACTTGGTTGAATCCGTGGTGTGGGCAATCTCTCTGGTAAGACTTGAATCTGATCCAGGAGCTTCTGAATGATTATGTAGGCTCCTGTGAGAATGTAGCAATCTTTCTCCTCAAGTCTTCAACACGTGCCTCATCAAAGAAGTTATGCAAGAATGCGTTCTTGATGTCGGACTAGGATGTAAGAGATCCTGGTGGTAACTGCTTAAGCCATTGCGAAGCTTCTCCAGCAAGTGAGTACTTGAAGAGATTGCAAAGAAGACAGTCCTCAGGGACTCCATTTTCTTTGATAGCAGATATGAGATCCTCGAACCTCTCCAGATGGTCCACAGGATGCTCGTGAGATAACCCACAGTAGGGTGTCTGTCCCACGAGTGTGTGATATCAATCAAATTACCCTAAGGAGTGACTTTACTCTCTCAACTAAGAGGTTCAATTGTAGTACTTAGGGATCGAATCCACAAGGAGCTAGGACACACAAAAGATCTAATAGTTATATGATTAAGCTAGGCTAATAGGTTTAATAAAGAAGTAAATAAATATAGCAAAACAGGTGAGCAAGGTAGTTGCTCGGTAAATTGAGAGTTGATTGATGGAAGGATGGTTTGCTAGATCTAGTGTCTCTATTCAGGCAATTATATTTTAATGATATAGATCACTAAGCATGATATTATAGAGCTCAACTTCATAAGAACAAATCTATCAGCTTTCGCCTTCTAAATTTGTCTATTGACTAGATCTAATGACCTTACCTTTCGGCTTGTTCAATTAGAAAGTGTCGATCGATTATTCTAGAGGAATATCGATCGATACACCTTTGGCACCGTTGATCGATTATTCTATAGAAATATCGATCGACGTGCTCTAGCCAAGCTTTGAGATCGGGTTGAATGAATGCTCACTAGGGTTCCTAAATTAACTTTCATATGTTTCTAGCAATCCTACCTCAATAGAATTCAATTCAGATAAGAAGCCAAGCTTTCGATTGTGCCTAATGATTCTAAGATCATGGTTATAGTTCATGACTCTAGAACACAAGCAATAAGAGCATTCTATTGATGAATATCTAACAACTTAGCAATTCTATATTTGGGGCTAATCCCACATAACCTATCTGATGGCTTGCATATTTACATGTTTTTAGTTATCATATCTTATGCATTTTTGCTCATTTAGATTAGGCTTTAGGCATCTTTAGGCTCATTTTGCATTCATAAGTCCCTATTAGGTGTTGGAGCACACTTTGGAGATATTGAAGATGTTTGGGAGTTTTGTGATGAAAAAGAGGGGTTTAAAGATGAACATGGACAAAGGCCTTAGAAGTATCTTCTGATGCTTATATTTGGTGGAGACTTGGCATTTTGAGTTAGCTTTCCATTGGGAGTGGTTTCAAACCATTTGAAGCCATATTGGAGGAGTTATGATTATTTGAGTGAAGGCATGTCAGTACACCGGGTCAGCACACTCGGCTTGACCAACCCGCGCGGAGCGAAGGGATGGCGCTGGACGATGAAGCACCCGGACAGACATACGCGACCTCGATAGCCCGCGCGGCCTGACCGCAGGAACAAACAGAACGTCGCGGCTTGGAGCACCGGAAGAAGCTACCGGCGTGCGAGCCTACCCGCGTCCACACCGAGGAAGGCGACCCGCGTTCGACAATGGAGAACGCCCAGGATCAGGACGGCCGATCACACCCGACCTCCTTTGCCCGCGTACCACTCCACTCAACCCCAGAACATTCGAGCAGGACGACACCCGGCCTTGGCACCGCAGCGCCTGAAGCACCCGCACGGCCTGCACACCCGACTGGAAGGGCCGCCTGAAGCACCCGCACAGCCTGCACACCCGGCTGGAAGGGCGCCTGAAGCACCCGCGCGGCCTGCTTGCTGCTGTACACGGACAGTACGCGGCCTAGAGCACCCGGGGAGGACAACCCGAGCAGTCGGACGAGCGGACGAGAATCCTCATCGTGGGTGGCCATACCCGGCCTGATGGAAGCTTATCCGACCAGGGTATCCGAGCTTCTTCCTTTTGGAGCATTTTGATTGGCTTAGACCATTAATCTTCCAAGGGCTGTTTAGTCATTTTACTTTTATGTGTTTAGGGCTTTTAAGCCTACTATAAATACTCTCATTAACCCAAGTTTGGGACTTATGTTATTTATGATCTAAGAACAAAAACCTTTGAGTAAAGTTTCATCTTTGATTTATTAATCTCATCTCATCTTGTGTTCTGGATTGTTTATCTCATCCCTTTCTTTCTCTATATGTTTATGCTTGAATCTCTCATGGGTTTAAGAATAAGCATGTGGATTAGTGAGTAGATTCTTCTAAGATTCATGGGTTAGGGTGATAGAGAGTGATTAAGTTAGATCCAAGGTGTCTAGTATTAGATCTATCATTTCCTTGCATAGATTTGGTGTTTTTAAAGCTATATTTGAGTTGGCCTCTCAAACATAGAGCTATAGGCATTTCATGCCGGAAGGTGTTCTATGAAATGCCTGAACCAACTCATCTATGCTTTTAGCTTTCTTTGCCTAAGGGATTAGTTGTCTTAGAGGCTAGGATTGCTATTAGACTCATTCTCATTGTTTGCTTTGATCATTACAGCCAAAGGGATTTGGTGTACTTGGGTGATCATAGCAAAGAGAATTCATCTAGGGATAGAGCTTGCTTAGTTTAGTTGTCTAGGCATAAGGATTAGATTGATTGAAAAGTTAGCATCTTGGATTGAAGCTTAATCATTTGATATCAAGTCCCTACACCCATGGGTCTCACTCTCCTCATAAGAAAGAAAGTTTGCTTTTGTTGTGTTTTACTTATTGTTCTAGTTTAATCATCATTCTCTCTATGGTTGCATTTAGATTGAGCATAGGCTTGCATTCCCTCTGTTTCATTGTCACTTAGGACTGGTTCGACAATCTTATATACTACATCATTTGATTAGAATCTGAAAAGTTCTATCATCAAATTGGCCCGTTAAATTCTAAGTTGATTGTGACATTGGGATTTAGTCACTTGCTTGAGACTAAATCATTTTCTTTTCTTGTAATATTGATTCTCCTTTTGCATTTTCCTTTGATTTTCAGGTGTATGAACACAAGAAGCAGGGTGCAACTAACCTGGTTCCCACTGTTGAAGAGATAGCTACACTTGAGAGGGAAATAGCAAGAAGGAGAAGAGAAGAGCAACAGGCTCACATTCAGAGATTGGGGTTTGAGATGGATGATCATCAACCCCAAGAAGGCAATGGTCAAGGAGCTGAAACCTTAGACCACAGCGCCAGCAACAACAACACCCACAGCTGACCAGCTAGAGCCATTGGCACATATGACCGTCCTCACATTCATGGCAACAGGACGGGCATCCGTGCACCAGCTGTGGAAGCTAATAACTTTGAGATCAAGTCAGGCTTGTTGAATGTGATTGAGAACAACAAGTACCATGGCTTGGCTGTAGAAGACCCATTTGATCACTTGGACAAGTTTGATAGCTATTGTGGCTTGTCCAAGACCAATGGTGTGTCAGAAGATGCCTTCAAGCTCAAGTTGTTTCCATTCTCTCTAGGAGACAAGGCACGCCAATGGGAGAAATCTCTACCTAGTGACTCCATCACTACTTGGGATGATTGTAAGAAGGCCTTCTGGAGAAATTTTTCTCCACATCAAGGACAGCCAAGCTGAGGAATGAGATCTCTAGTTTCCAGCAGAAGAACTTGGAAAGCTTTAGTGAAGCATGGGAAAGGTTCAAGGGATATCAAGCTAAGTGCCCACACCATGGCTTCTCAAAGGAGAGTTTACTGAGCACATTCTATAGAGGTGCCCTTCCTGAGTTTAGAGCAAGATTGGATACAGCAAGCAATGGTTTCTTCCTGGGCAGGTCTGAAGAAGATGCTGAGGAGCTGGTGGACAACATGGTCAAGAGTGATTCAGTCTACAGTGGAGAACATGACAGGGCTGATAGAACAACCAGAGCTGATGACAACCAGACCAAGAAGGAAATAAAATCCTTGCAAGAGAAGATAGACTTGCTGATTGCTAACCAAGCCAAGCAGGAGCAGATTCACTTTGTGGGTGGTCCAAATCAAGAAACTCCTCCTAAGGTTAATGAAGTTGAAGGGTTAGAAGGGCAAGAAGAGCTTTGCTTCATCAACAACAATGGTTCTTGGTACAGGAAGGAACCTAACTTTCAGTACAACAATTACCAGCAAAGGTCTTACCCCAACAACCAGCAAGGAGGTTACACCAACAACCAGCAAGGAGGTTATCAACCAAAGCAAAACACTCAACAAGGGAGCTACCAGCCTAGGCAGAATCCTCCTCCTGGTTTTGCAAACCATGGCAATCAATCTACTCAAGCTCAAGGTAGCTCCTCCCAAGCTAAAGCTCCAGATTCATCTATGGAAGCTATGTTCAAACAATTGTTGGAAGGTCAAGCTAGAGCAGCCAAAGACATTGGCCATGAGTTCAAGACTGTTCACTCCAAGATAGACAGCAGCTACACTGAGCTAAACAACAAGATTAGAGCTTTGGAGAATCAATTTGCTTCTATGAACTCTCAGCCAAGTCGCCAACAAGGAACATTACCAGGAAAGCCAGAGCAAAACCCCAAAGAACCAATGAAGGCAATCACTTTGAGAAGTGGTAGAGAGCTACCTCCAAGAACTCTCCCCAAGGATGGTGAGAAACTAAGTGGGGGGGTGGCTATCAACATTGATGATGATGTTGTGATTGTGGATGAGAAAGTTGATGAGGAGATTTTAGAAAAGATTGTTGAAGCTAAGGGAAAAGGAAAGGTTGGAGAGAAGCAAACACCAAAGCATGGTGAAGTTACTACTCAACAAAGGAGTCTTCTTTGTTCCTCCTCCTATGAACCTAAGCTGCCATTTCCTGGAAGATTCAAGAGGCAACTTTTGGAGAAGTACAAAGCACTCTTTGAGAAGCAATTGAGTGAAGTTCAAGTTACAATGCCAATCATTGATGCCTTCATGCTTGTTCCTCAATACAGCAAGTTCTTGAAGGATGCTGTGGCTGCCAAGAAGAAGGAAATGGAAGGCATGATGGTTCTTACTCATGAGTGCAGTGCCATCATCCAGAGATTGACAATCCCTAAGAAGCTAGAGGATCCAGGCTGCTTTACTCTACCTTGTGCCATTGGTCCTTTAATGTTTGAGAGATGTCTATGTGATTTGGGAGCTAGTGTCAGTCTCATGCCTCTATCTGTTGCCAAGAAGCTTGGGTTTAGCCAATACAAGAAGTGCAAACTCTCTTTGGTGCTTGCTGACCGCTCAGTCAAATTCCCCATTGGTATCCTTGAAGACCTCCCTGTAATGGTGGGAAATTGTGAAATCCCCACTGATTTTGTTGTTCTTGAGATGGATGAAGAAGCTAGAGACCCCTTGATCCTTGGAAGACCATTCTTAGCCACAGCAGGAGCCCTTATCAATGTGAAGGAAGGCAAGATTGATCTTCATTTGGAGAAAGAGCACACTCTCCATTTTGATGTCAACGAGGTAATGAAGAGGTCAACTGTGCAAGGCCAAGTGTTCTACATAGAGGAGATGGAAGCTCTTGCTGATGAGCTCCTTGAGGAATTGGCACGTGGAGAGTTGACAATAGAGGACCCTTTGCAGCATGCTTTGACAGTGGATAAAGAGGTCCAAGTGGTTGAGAACAAGGAGAGCGAGGCTATTGCAGCCATGCTGGATTCTCGAAAGAAGATTGCTGATAGAGGCCAGTATGAGGAGCTTAAACAAGAGGCATGTCAAGCTGTTTCAGCCACTCAACAAGAGAACACCAAACAAGATGATTGGAGTGAGCTCAAGGCACCAAAAGTGGAGCTAAAACCTCTTCCCCATGGTGTAAGGTGCATTTCTAGGCCCTAATGAGACATATCCTGTCATTGTGAGTAGTGAACTTACTGAACTTGAGCTTTCTCAACTTTTAAATGCACTTAAAAGGTTTAGAAAAGCCATTGGATACTCACTAGATGATATTAAGGGATATCACCTTCTTTGTGCATGCATAGGATACATCTAGAGGATGAATCAATGACTTCTATAGAACATCAAAGGAGGTTAAATCCTAACCTTAAAGATGTTGTAAAGAAGGAGATTCTCAAGCTCTTAGATGCTGGTGTTATCTACCCTATTTCAGATTCTAAATGGGTATCTCCTGTGCATGTAGTTCCAAAGAAGGGTGGTATCACTGTGGTTAAAAATGACAAGGATGAATTGATACCAACTAGAACCATAACTGGCCATAGGATGTGTATTGATTATAGAAAGCTCAACTCAGCATCTAGAAAAGATCACTTTCCATTGCCATTCATTGATCAAATGCTTGAGAGACTTGCAAACCATCCTTTCTATTGTTTTCTTGATGGGTATTCAGGGTTCTTCCAAATCCCCATTCATCCCAATGATCAAGAGAAGACAACATTCACATGCCCCTATGGCACCTTTGCTTATCGAAGGATGCCATTTGGGTTATGTAATGCTCCAGCAACCTTTCAAAGGTGCATGATGTCTATCTTCTCGGATCTCATTGAGGATATAGTGGAGGTATTCATGGATGATTTCTCTGTCTACGGATCTTCGTTTTCTGCTTGTTTGTCCAACTTGTGCAGGGTCCTACAGAGATGTGAAGACACCAACCTAGTGCTGAATTGGGAGAAGTGTCATTTCATGGTCAAAGAGGGGATTGTGCTTGGACACAAGATTTCAGAAAAGGGCATTGAAGTGGACAAAGCTAAGATTGAGGTGATGGTCAGCTTGCCACCAAAGACAGTGAAAGACATCAGAGCTTCCTGGCCATGCTGGATTCTATAGAAGATTCATCAAGGACTTCTCAAAGATTGCTAGACCAATGACCAAGTTGCTGTGCAAGGAGGCTGCTTTCAGCTTTGATGAAGATTGTCTTGAGGCTTTCAAGAAGATAAAGGGTGACCTTGTTAGTGCTCCCATTGTTCAGCCACCTGATTGGGACCTCCCCTTTGAGATAATGTGTGATGCTAGTGATTTTGCTGTTGGGGCTGTCCTGGGGCAGAAGAAGGATGGCAAAACTCATGTCATTTATTATGCTAGCCAAACATTGAATGATGCACAGATGAGGTATGCCACAACAGAGAAGGAGATGCTGGCCATTGTCTTCGCCTTTGAAAAATTCAGAAGCTACCTGGTGGGTTCTAAGGTCATTGTGTATACTGACCATGCAGCTTTGAGACATCTCCTAGCAAAGAAGGATGCCAAGCCAAGACTACTAAGGTGGATCCTTTTGCTTCAAGAGTTTGACTTGGAGATTAGAGACAAGCCAGGGATTGAGAATGGAGTTGCTGATCACTTGTCCAGGTTGAGAATTGAAGGTGGAATCCCTATTGATGAGGGCCTCAGAGAAGAGCACGTCCTAGCCATCATGTCAGTGGTAGCAGCCATTGAGACTGGAAAAAAGATTGAAGAGGTTAAGGCAGCTGAAGAGAACGGACCTTGGTATGCTGATTTGGTTAACTACTTAGCCACTGGAAAGAACCATTGGGACTTGCAGGGTATGAGAAGAAGAAGTTCTACAAAGATGTGAAGAGATACTATTGGGATGAACCATACCTCTACACCTATGCAAGGATCAGATTTATAGAAGAGTGGTGGCTGAAGAAGAAGTTGAAGGAATCCTCTCACATTGCCATGGATCTTCCTATGGAGGCCATTTTGCTCCATTCAAGACTGTCTCTAAGGTGTTACAAGCTGGATTTTGGTGGCCACACATGTTCAGGGACTCACAAGACTTCATTTCAAAATGTGACTCTTGCCAAAGGAGTGGAAACATTACTAAAAGAAATGAGATGCCTCAAAACCCAATCCTTGAAGTGGAAGTGTTTGATGTTTGGGGGATTGATTTCATGGGACCCTTCCCCTCCTCCTATGGCAACAAATACATTTTGGTGGCTGTGGACTATGTATCAAAGTGGGTGGAAGCAATAGCAAGTCCTACAAATGATTCAAGAGTAGTGGTCAAAATGTTTAAGAGCACTATTTTCCCAAGATTTGGAGTTCCAAGAGTGGTCATAAGTGATGGAGGTTCACATTTCATCAACAAGGTATTTGAGAGTCTTCTCAAGAGGAATGGAGTAAAGCACAAGGTTGCAACACCTTATCACCCTCAAACTAGTGGCCAAGTGGAAGTCTCCAACAAGCAAATCAAGGGGATCTTGGAAAAGGTTGTAGGAACCAAGAGGAAGGATTGGTCAGCCAAGCTTGATGATGCTCTTTGGGCATATAGAACAGCATTCAAGACTCCTCTAGGCACCACTCCCTTCAACATTGTCTATGGAAAGTCTTGCCACCTGCCAGTTGAGCTTGAATACAAGGCATTGTGGGCTGTGAAGCTTAAACTTTGACATCAAGAGTGCAAAGGAGAAAAGACTTTTTCAACTCAACGAGCTAGATGAGATAAGGATGGATGCTTTTGAGAACTCAAGGATCTACAAGGAAAAGACAAAGGCCTTCCATGACAGGCACATCCTCAAGAGAGAGTTCAAGGTAGGAGATCAAGTGCTTCTTTACAACTCTAGACTGAAGCTATTTCCAGGAAAGCTAAAGTCAAGGTGGTCTGGTCCATTTGTGATCAAAGAAGTGAGACCCTATGGAGCCATTGTGCTTTGGAACAAGGATGGTGGAGAATTCACAGTGAATGGCCAAAGACTCAAGGAATACATGGCCGCAGTACCAAAGGAGGATGGGACATCAACCCCACTCTCTGATGCTCCCCTTGCCTAACCTCAAAGGAGGCAAAGTCAAGCTAGTGACTTTAAACAAGCTCACTTGGGAGGAAGTCCCATGGTTATCCTTGTACATATTGCATTGGGTTTCTTTTTTAATTTTTCTCATCAAAAAGTCCTTTGAATGATGATGGGGCTAGGTCGGGAGGTTGAAAATGAGTTCACTGCGGTTATGAGATGGAAGAGACATGAAAGGAAGTGGGTTGGTTCAGAGATCAAGAAAAAAGGAGGTGAAATTCAGACTTAAAGGTGTGGACGGATGTACCCGGGTGGTGCTACCCGGGACACGGCACCCGCACGGGTGAATCAAGCAAGACGGACGGGCGAGCAGGACGGACGTACCCGAGTAGACCTACGCGGGACGCAGCACCCGCACGAACGGTCGATGCGCGGACGGACGTACCCGAGTAGATCTACGCGGGACGCAGCACCCGCACGGACGGTCGATGCGGGACGGACGGACGCACCCGGGTGGACCTACGCGGGACGCAACGCCCGCACGGGACAGGCGAGCACCCGGGTGGACCTGCGGGATCGCCACCCGCGGGACGATCGAGCACACGCGGGTATCCATACCCGAGTCGTCGAGCGATGCAGCACCAGCGTGGCGACCGAGCGACCCGCCCGGCCCAGGTAAGTGTTTCTTCCCTTATTTCCGACCCAAACCCACCTAAGCCCGCCCAGAACCATCCCCACCCGACCCAGGAACATTTTAAAACCCTAGGCCACCCCCTCTTTCCTCATTCCATCTTCTTCCTCACATCAAAATCCTCTCTAGCCTCCAAGAACAAAATTTCCATAACTTTGCCAAATCTTAACCAAATCACAAGTTTCTTCTTCCCACATCAAGACCTTCCTCCCTAGACCTAATTCCTTGAACCCTTTCATCTTTATCCTTCATCCAAAGCAAGGTATTGTATCTCTAAGTTCAAATTCGTAACCCTCATGAACCCTAAAATTTGAACTTGAAATTTGAGCTTTTCTTGCTAATTTCTTGTAAATTAGACTAGGGATTGCTTGTATATCATGCTGGGTAGTTGATTTCATGGTGGAATTGAGATTAATTTGAACTTTGGCAAATTAGGGTTCATGAGATTTGGGGTTTTGAAAAGGCTCTTACTTTTGGTTGATTATGGTCTAGGTTGATTGGAATTGATATTCTAGAGCTTGTTTAGCATTCAATTTCAGCTGGCTTGATGTGTTTACTTGGATTTCAACTTGATTAAGTTCCCTTGTTCATAAAAAAAAAAAAAAAAAATTTGCATCTTGTGAACTTGGGAGCTTGGTTACTTTGATAGTCTTGCTAGGTTGCTGGTTCTAGACTAGGTTTGCAAGTGTTCATTCCATCTTTTCTCTTTTCCAGCATATTCTCTCTTCCTTGTGCTTTATCTTGTCCAAGTCTTGATATTTTCAGGTTCCAATGGGAAGGAAAGATGAGAAACTGATTGCACAAGAGAAGGCCGAGGCTGCTAAGAACCACACTGCTAAGTTCGGAAAAGCGTTAGGCTCTATGCCTGAATCCGAGGAAGAACGTAGGCAACAAGCTCTGGCTATGTTGAGAGAGAAGGCACAAGCCAAGAAGGCTAGACACAGTTTGGTTGATGGGGCAGCAAAGCAACACAAGGATGAAGGAAAAGAGTGGCTGATGTTGGTAATAAGACTAGCAAGAGGAGATGGCAAGAGGTTGGCTAGTGATGAGAGTGCTTGATGCTTACAAGAAAGCCAAGAAAGATGGCAAGAGGGTGGCTGTTGGTGATGATAAGAGCACTCCTTCAAAGAAAGCTAGAGCTCCAAGATCTCACAGTGTGGGACCTCTTGTTTTGGAGAAGAACACAAAGAAAGATGCTGAGAAACCCAAACTTCCCACCAAGATCAGAATCAAAGCACCAAACCCAAAGCAATTGGCACCTCCACCCTTGGTGCCAGTAGATACAACTGTTGAAGAAGCATCCTCTCAATTGAAAGTGAGGCTGAGCAAGAAACTTTCGAAAAGTTAGGTTTCAACCCTCGTAGAGATCGACAAAGGAAGCCGACTGAAGTTGAACTATTGGAGCAGATGAGGCAAGGAGTATCTTGGCCTCCAACCAGATTTGCTGATGAGAGGCTAATGAGGGAGCTAGAAATTGACCAAGACATAAAGGATTTGCTTGCTCTCATGAACATGGACAGCTTCTATTCAATGGCTCACCCAACATATAAAGAAGTCTCTTGCCAATTCTTGGCATCCTTGGAGGTCACATTCCACTCTTCTCAACATGAGGAACAAGGGTGGGGAAGAATCAGCTTCAAGATAGATGGGAAGCCTTATTTCATGACCTTCACTGAGATTGGAGAGGTGCTAGGCCTCAAGGATTTGAAGGAGTCATCTTTGCCTAAGCTGAAAGGACTTCCTAAAGGAAAGACACTTGCCCACTTCACTTACAAGTTCTTATCAGGCAAGGATAGGGTGTCCAGCAGAGACAAGAATGCATCTATCAGACATCCATGTCCGCTACCTCCATAGGCTGATTGTCCACACCATCTACCCAAGGAAGGAGCAAAGCAACGTGAATGGAGAAGACTTGAACCTCATGCACCAGGCCATCCAACACTTTGCCTTACCTCCTCACCTACCTGAAGTTCCCACTGATTTCTACGCTGAATTTGGTATGGTTGGATACTTTGTGAGGCCTTATGTACTACAAGGAGTATGCTTGGACAAACAGGGATCCAGAGGCTCAGATTGGAATAGGCGGCTTGATCACACCTTTGCTTACGCACCAGGGTATTGATTTGGGAGATGATGCATCCGGTCCCTCTTTCATTGATCTCACCTACTTAAAGTCAGCTCATTACTTCTCTGGAAGATACGATGGGAAGTGTGTTTACTCGTACTTGAGAGGCCCCACCACAGTTGAGCTGCTTCTCCCTAACTATGAGCTCACTACTTTGAGCACACCAGGTACTATGAGTTTTGATATCAGTGAGCAGCATCTCCTGGGCAGTCATGGAGCTCTTGGCCCTATGACATTGAAGATGAATGAGAAAGCAGCAGCAAAGGCAGCTAAGTTTGATCAGGGATACTCAAGCCGAGCCACAGCTCATCTCTTTGGTCCTCCTCGCTATATGTTTGAGCAATGCACAGGTGCTCTGCCTTTTGGTCCCATTCGCCAAGCTCATGACCAGATTAGCACACTGCAAAGGTGGAACAGAGCTCAAGATAGGACGATTTTCAAGCTCACCAAGAAGTGCAAGGAATTGAGGAAAAGCTGTGAAGAGACAAGCTGAAGCTTCAGCTAAGTTCATGAGAAAGGTTGCTGATGTTCTGACTAAGGGAGCTGTAGCAGGCTGCAAGGCTGAGGACTTCGATCTAGAGACCTTCCTTGCACCACTTCCTCTACCCTTCTCGACCCAAACGCACCACAAACCGAGAAGCAAGCCCTCCGCAGCTTGAGGAACCCCTACATCGCCCCATCCGCGTCCGGAAACAAGTCACCAAGCCTAAGCACCACTGCTGATGAAGATGAGTCTGAGGGTGAGGCATCAGCCTCTTCCCATGCTCCATAGAGGTACTCCAACACCCTATCATTGTATATACCATTCATCTTTTCCTTTAGCTTTATTTTTCTTCCTTTGGGCCCTTCTCAACATTTAACAAACACAGAGACTGTGTGAATTAAGTGTGGGGGAGGTGCCAAGTTGCTGATCATCTTGTGTTTTATGTCATGAGCATGCATTTGTAGATAGTTGCATTAGGATTGAGTCTAGATCATTCAATTGCATAAAAAAATTTTAAAAAAAATCATCATATAGGTTGCATCATGCATAAGGGGACAAGGATGATAGTTGCCTTGAAAAGATGCTCATGCTAAGTTCTTAAAGTGATACCCTTCATAAGCATAGTAAGTAGCTTGAGCAATCTTAGGATGGCTTGCAAACTTTTTGCCTTGAAATCTCTTCCTAAAGCTTATTTGATTGATTGATGCCATCTCTTTGAAGTTTGCTCCTGTCATATGTAGACTCTAGTCTCTTGCTCATGGTCTCTTGTGTACTGAGTCATGGATAGAACACTTGAGCTGTCCCTCCCATTCTTTGTCTATCTTTTTGAACAAGCTCAAGTGGCACTCCACGCTAAAACCCTTACCTCCTTTCAAGCTTTCATTATTTGTTGAGTGAGGCCTTCTTTGGAAAGCTTTACATGTGCATAATGTTGAGAGTATTGGGAACGACAATGCTTGATCTCCATTTTAGCTAGATTAGACACTCATTAATGTCTAGCTTCTAGGATGGGGGTGAGTGTTGTATGGTAAAATCTTGAGGAAATGAAAGGTTTATGAAAGAAAAGATTGACTTATGAGACTCTATTGTTATAAGTGATTAAGTCTAGAAGGGATAAGAGGAATGAAAGATTGTAAGCTCAAGTAGTTTGAAAAGTCTTGGCCCCATAAAAAAAAAAAGAAAAAAAAGAAAAAAAAAAAAAAAAAAAAATAAAAATATAAAAGAAAAATGTGTTTGAAATGTGTAAATTCCCTTGTAGACTTCATTAAGAAGGAGTTTCAAATGAGAAAATATCTTGAACATTTGGGGAAATCTTTGGGTGAGAGATGTGAGTGGCATTTTGGCATTGGGAATAAAGATGTGATCTATGTATTTTGGGAAAGGGTAGAACAATGGAGATTGAGCATTGTATGCATGAGTTGATCCCTTTCTTAGATATATTATGTGCAATGTCAAGGCTACTTGTTTTGAGAGTGAACCACCCTTGAAAGATCCCTTTGAACCCCTTGTTTCACTTGAATAAAACCTTCTACCACCAAACCAAATGACTTGGACCATTTGACCATTTGCAAGAAGTCTTTTGAGTTTGCTTAATGATTGTTAGAGGGCAAATGGAATTGTGGGTTGTGGATTCATGATGAGTAAGTGTAGGGATCAAAGGAGTTAAGATAGGCCTTGTTAAGTTAGAGTTGGATTGAGTTTTGCTCCTGCTACTTGGTATGCTTGTGCAAGGTTATCAAGTTGAGAACTAAGAAGAGCATTCTTTTGGCTATGAGTCCCCTCCTTCAAACCTCTCCTCCTTAGTCCTTGCAAGTTTACTTGTGGACAAGTAAAGGACTAGTGTGGGGGAGTTGATGGCTTGCATATTTACATGTTTTTAGTTATCATATCTTATGCATTTTGCTCATTTAGATTAGGCTTTAGGCATCTTTAGGCTCATTTTGCATTCATAAGTCCCTATTAGGTGTTGGAGCACACTTTGGAGATATTGAAGATGTTTGGGAGTTTTGTGATGAAAAAGAGGGGTTTAAAGATGAACATGGCAAAGGCCTTAGAAGTATCTTCTGATGCTTATATTTGGTGGAGACTTGGCATTTTGAGTTAGCTTTCCATTGGGAGTGGTTTCAAACCATTTGAAGCCATATTGGAGGAGTTATGATTATTTGAGTGAAGGCATGTCAGTACACCCGGGTCAGCACACTCGGCTTGACCAACCCGCACGGAACGAAGGGATGACGCTGGACGATGAAGCACCCGGACAGACATACGCGACCTCGATAGCCCGCACGGCCTGACCGCAGGAACAGACAGAACGTACGCGGCTTGGAGCACCCGGAAGAAGCTACCCGCGTGCGAGCCTACCCGAGCGTCCACACCCGAGGAAGACGACCCGCACGTTCCGACAATGGAGAACGCCCAGGATCAGGACGCGGCCGATCACACCCGACCTCCTTTGCCCGCGTACCACTCCACTCAACCCCAGAACATTCGAGCAGGACGACACCCGGCCTTGGCACCGCGCGGCCTGAAGCACCCGCCGGCCTGCACACCCGACTGGAAGGGCGGCCTGAAGCACCCGCACAGCCTGCACACCGGCTGGAAGGACGCGGCCTGAAGCACCCGCACGGCCTGCTTGCTGCTGGACACGGACAGTACGCGGCCTAGAGCACCCGGGGAGGACAACCCGAGCAGTCGGACGAGCCGGACGAGAATCCTCATCGCGGTGGCCATACCCGGCCTGATGGAAGCTTATCCGACCAGGGTATCCGAGCTTCTTCCTTTTGGAGCATTTTGATTGGCTTAGACCATTAATCTTCCAAGGGCTGTTTAGTCATTTTACTTTTATGTGTTTAGGGATTTTAAGCCTACTATAAATACTCTCATTAACCCAAGTTTGGGACTTATGTTATTTATGATCTAAGAACAAAAGCCTTTGAGTAAAGTTTCATCTTTGATTTATTAATCTCATCTCATCTTGTGTTCTGGATTGTTTATCTCATCCCTTTCTTTCTCTATATGTTTATGCTTGAATCTCTCATGGGTTTAAGAATAAGCATGTGGATTAGTGAGTAGATTCTTCTAAGATTCATGGGTTAGGGTGATAGAGAGTGATTAAGTTAGATCCAAGGTGTCTAGTATTAGATCTATCATTTCCTTGCATAGATTTGGTGTTTTTAAAGCTATATTTGAGTTGGCCTCTCAAACATAAAGCTATAGGCATTTCATGCCCGGAAGGTGTTCTATGAAATGCCTGAACCAACTCATCTATGCTTTTAGCTTTCTTTGCCTAAGGGATTAGTTGTCTTAGAGGCTAGGATTGCTATTAGACTCATTCTCATTGTTTGCTTTGATCATTACAGCCAAAGGGATTTGGTGTACTTGGGTGATCATAGCAAAAGAGCATTCATCTAGGGATAGAGCTTGCTTAGTTTAGTTGTCTAGGCATAAGGATTAGATTGATTGAAAAGTTAGCATCTTGGATTGAAGCTTAATCATTTGATATCAAGTCCCTACACCCATGGGTCTCACTCTCCTCATAAGAAAGAAAGTTTGCTTTTTGTTGTGTTTTACTTATTGTTCTAGCTTAATCATCATTCTCTCTATGGTTGCATTTAGATTGAGCATAGGCTTGCATTCCCTCTGTTTCATTGTCACTTAGGACTGGTTCGACAATCTTATATACTACATCATTTGATTAGAATCTGAAAAGTTCTATCATCACTATCTGAACCCTAAACCTAATAGGTGGATCTATTCAAGCATGGAGTTTGTTACAAAAATTATAGATGAATATATATAAAACTGCAGTAGATATAAAAATCAAAACCAATGGAGTTTCAGGAGGACTCTGAAGGAGTTCCTTCCTTCTCTCCTAACTAAAACTAAGAACAAAGAATAGAATAATGCATAGCCGTAAACAATGGCTTTTAAACACATAAATAGGGTTTTAGGTCGTGCAGGGGCATCTTGGTAATTTTGGTGACTTCTGGGCTTCAGTCGGTCATGAAATATACTCGGCCCGCATTCTGGCATCCCTGTCGATCGATGTCAAGAGTGCTGCATCGATTAACACACGTTGCTCTTCTCGACAGCTTCCTCTCGCGAGGAAGACTGACCACTCTTCAGTAAAACAAGCATAACTTCTGCTACAGGATGCTGATTGACCTGATACCGGTGGCATTGAAATCTAACTCAAAGCTCTATCTTGTGTCAAAAGATGAGATCAATCTAACGGTGGGAAATTCTCCATCCATAGCTAAACATCTGACGCGTCTACGCAGTTCTGCACTTCAAAAGCACCAAAATCACCATATTTCTCAAAAACATACCTAAACCTGTAAGTACACTAAATAGACTCCAAAACATAATAAATATATCTTACAAAACTCATATACCATGGGTAAAAGTGAGTCAAATCCATGGTATATCAGTGTGTAGTACTGGGGCTTCAACTCGAGATAGCTGGAGGGCGAATGGCTGATCTGTTGGCATAGAACTGATCTGGATGGTTGTAATCAGCCAACATTCTGGGTCGAGCAGCCTCATCGACAGGTTGAACAGCTCCTGTAGCTTCAAAATCAGTCTCCGGGATTAGAGCCCCCTGAACATCTATACTTTGACCTGCTGCATTAAGCATATGACCTTCTAGATCATGCAGGTCTCCATTCTCATCCTGTCTGATAATCAGTGTCCCAACCATGTCTCGCGGTTGAGTATCAATCGATGTTCGGACAGAAGTGTCGATCGATTTCTAGTGGAAGATGTCGGTCGACGGAAGAGTAGCCTCGGTCGACGGTGATGGTCGAGTGTCGGTCGACGGAATAGGAGTCTCGGTTGACGGTGGTGTGCGAATGTCGGTCGACAAACTAGTGTTGCTGTCGATTGATGCGGAGTGTCTTTCTTTGCGGATCGAACATTCCAAGCTTGCAGGATCTTCTGAGAATAGTAGTTGTGTTTCCTTGTTGCTTCTGGTACTGCTGGGCATGCACCTGAAAAGACAAGATAAAATTTTATGTCAGAAAGTAGTTTCAAGACGTAACCTAGATGATATGCTCCATATTTTACCCTATTTTGCCTATAAGTTTCATATGTTTTCAAAGGTTTTATATGCATTTCATAGCTCTTTTAGAAATATTTCAGGTTTAGGTACTCATTGGAATAAAGTGATGATTATGGAGCATTTTGAGATCTTTTTGGGAGTTTTTACATTTCACTTGCGGAGCTGACTACTAAAGAGAGCATCGACCGACTCATTACAGCCATATCGATCGACAGAGTATCACACGAATCGATCGATTTACTATGCGTCAAATCAGTCGATGCAAAGCCATTCGCGATTAATGAAGATTAGAAGATTTACGAGTTCAACTCAAAATATGTCATATTTGCATTATACACCCTGGCCTCCTGTTAGGTCAAATTTTTAGGGGTTTTGTACCATTTAAATAAGGAGGCATTGGGAAGAAAGAAAGCAAGCAATTAAGGAGGCTACAAGCAAGTCACCAAAGTCATCACCAAGGAGAGGAGTATTAGCTTAGAGAATCAGTTGGAGAAGAAGATATCTACCCTGGAGAGAGAGATCTTAACTGCGTTAAACAGAGAAGATCTTGAACTCCTTTTGTTTTCTTACTCTATTACTATTTTCATTAAGTTCTATTTAAGTATTATTTAGACCATCATAACTATGCTTCTTATGAATATGTCTGAGTAGTCCTACTGTTAGATTTAGGTTCACCAAAGGTTGATTTATGTATTGCTAATCATAATAAGACTGTTAGGGTGTTTTAATAGTTCTTTCATTCTAGTTGTGCTTAATGCTAAGTAAAAAAATTGATCACCCTTGACTTAGATCTTAGGTTTAATTTGCGCAAGCGACAGAATGGTGAATTGCCTGAAAATAAACTAGACTGATCTTATTAATTAGCTAAAAACGAAAGTTTCCCTAGTTAATATGATAACTTATCAACCTGCTCGGTAATGCTTACTGGAAGGCAAATCGATCGATACGACACTTAGTCATCGATCGATTAACTGAAAGGCATGTCGATTGATTGCCAGAGAGACATATCGATCGATGCTTTCTCAAGTTGGAACAAGCGACAGCTAACTGACTTGAGATCCAGCTGCTAGACAATCCTATAGAATGTTCCTAAGAGTTGAGTTCGAGAACAACAATATTAAAACCCTTATAATCCCCAAAGCAGCATACTTATCATACCTAAAGGTTTGCCTTGATCTAGCTACTTCCCTGAATTGATAACAAACCTCATAATCTAAAATCGAACAATTGTCTTGTTTGCCGATCGATATTCGCAAAGCTTATCGATCGATTTTCCTAGAATTCATTTAAGTTACTGTTTTAAAACCATTCAATCTAGCTTTATTTCGAAGACTATAAAATCTATTGTGCAATCCAAGAGTCTCTGTGGATTCGATCCCTAAGTACTGCAATTGAACCTCTTTTGATGAGAGTAAAGTTGCTCTAGGGTAATTTGAGCACGTATCAAATTTGGCGCCGTTGTCGGGGACTCTTTCTGATTACTATTAGATTAGGTTTAAAATATAGTCTAGATTATACTTTCTGTTTATTAAAGTTTTTCTTCCCTTCCTGCTGACACAGGTACCTAGAGGAAATACTAGCATATTTAGCCACACTATCGATCGACGCGGGTATTGCCACATCGGACGTTATATTGATGGACGAAACGACTGACACTACGAAGCTGGAATCGATCGACATGGTTATAACAAAATCGACCGACGATGGTCAACGGACATCGCTCGACACACAACCATTTACATCGATCGATACCGACCAGCCGGAAGCAGGTAAGTTCTCTAAACTTACCAGTACTAATAATTGGAAAGCAACCCTAGGAAAATCAATATTTCAATATGCAACGCAATTAGCCAAATTATGAAAGAACATGGGACTGCAATCCCTGTTGAAATTCATACAAAGTTTAAAAATGAAAAAGAATTGTCTTTGCAAGAATTTTCAAATCCTAGTAGGACCTATTCCAATAGGTCCGCCATAAAGTTACCAGAAATTGAAACAATAAGGTCTAAGCTTAACCTTGAGCACCTTGTTCTGGTACGACAAAACAGTTTCCATGGGACTCTCTCAGAGCACCCACTTGACCACATCGAAAAACTAGAAGATATGATGAATGACGAGAGTAATCGCAGCAAACTTTACTCTTTCTCTTTAGCTGGTGAAGCCAAGAAATGGCTAGACCTATCACCAACAGGATCTTTAACCTGTTGGGAAGAGATTAGGAGCGCATTCATTAACCATTTTTTCGATGATGCCCGCTACAGGGATGTGAGGAGGAAACTATCCACATTTCACCAAGACACACGAGAATCCTTAAAAAATACTTGGGGAAGGTTTAAAGATCTCCAAAATGAATGTCCCCATCATGGATACTCGGAACCCCATCTGATTAACGCCTTCTACAGAGGTGTTAGCTTGCACTACCAAAACATTCTCGATACAACAAGTGAAGGGAGTTTCCTCTCAAGGAGCCCCAAAGAAGCAAAAAGACTAATCCAGAATGTAGCAGCTGGTAGAGCTTATGAAAGGATGGATTTAGAAGAAGAAATGAAGCAGAATGCATATACGACTCTCAACTATCCTATTTCAAAGAAGCCTTTAACTCAATCCAATCCTTCTTAGCAGAACAGAGTCAAAGAGGAATTTTCCAGATAAGTGATGAAGTCCTATCTGAACTTCAGGAACAAGTAAAATTTGTGGATGCAACACATCTAAACGATCGACGTGTCGATTCTCATGGAAGTAGTTTCAACCAAAGCTATGATACGACCGTTGGATCACAAAAAGGAAAAGCCAAATTTAGGTTAAATCAAGCTTTTACGGGAAATCGAAGATTGATCACTGATTTTGATGGAAAGATGAGTACGATCTGCAGTGAATTAATGACAAAACTCGCAACACTCGACGAGCACATAAAGATGCTAGATAGCAGAGTAGCAGAAAATGAAATCGCTATAAAAAGGGAAATAGGATGTCTTCCCGGAAGCACCGATTCAAACCCAAGACGTCAGGTTAGTGCCGTTCTTCTTAGGAGTGGTAAATGCCTCACTCCAGATGCAAAAGAGAGCATTACCAATAACAACCCCATTGGCGACGAGAGAACCAGCGAAAGCAGATCCGAACCAATAACTTCTGAACCGATGTGTCTTAGTGATGAGGATGAGGAAGAAACGCCTATAGATCAATGAAATGAGAGACATATCGATCGACGGGAATATGAAACCATCAATCGACCTAAGGAAGAAAGCGTCGATCAACAACCTACAGCTCCTACGGCACAAACGGCACCCGCCGCACCGGTAGTAGAGAGAGTATACAGACCCCTGCCACCCTTTCCCCTCACAAATTCACAAACTAAACGAGAGCTGGAAAAAGCAATATGTAAGAAGGCCCTCGACAAAATCACAGTCGAATTGCCACTAAGTGATGCCATGAAAGTTTCTCCATCCATAAAGAAATATGTGAAAGACATGGTGTCTAAAAGTTTTCCTTCAACAGAGCACAGTATCATAATGGTATCGGATAAAGTGAGTGCCATGATCCAAGGAAAATTGCCAATAAAAAGACCTGACCCTGGTAGTTTTGTTTTAGATTGCAAAATAGCGAACAGACAATTCAGTAGATCACTTTGCGATCTAGGGTCGAGTATTAATTTGATGCCTCACTCTGTTGCCACATCCTTAGGTTTTAAACAATTTAAGCCTACCCGAATAACCCTCGTTCTTGCAGATAGATCCGTCCGAGTACCGGAAGGTATACTTGAAGACGTGCTGATAATGATTAACAACTGTCATATATCAACTGACTTTGTTGTTCTAAGATACATGCAAGAACCAAAGGATCCCCTTATTTTAGGAAGACCTTTCCTCGCCACAGCTGGAGCCATTATTGATGTCAAGGAAGGACGAATACGTCTAAACATTGGAGACATTCCAATGGTTTTCGACATGGAAAAACTAATCAAACGTCCTTTGATCGATAACCAAGCATTTTATGTAGACGACGTCCCTGCTCAAGATGAAAATCCCTTTGCAGATTTTTATTCTGATAGCACCTTGGAAACTACTTTTTCGACTACTACAAAGGAAACTCTTAGCGTAGAAAGCCGAACCGAGGAATGTACGCGGTTAATGAACGCAAAAGATGATATTACGGAAACTGATGAGGAGAATTCAGACAAATCTAGAATTGATATCGATCGATACCTTCAACGCACTATCGATCGACAGCCCACTTTGCTAGACGATTGGAGTTCCGAAAAGGCACCAAAAGTCGAGTTAAAGCAACTTCCTGCCGGACTGAAATATGCATTTCTCTATGATAAGTCCTACCGGTTATAGTAAATGCTAACTTGAGTAATGGAGAACTTGCGTTGTTACTAAATAAATTACGCAAGTATAGGAAAGTTATCGGGTACTCCCTCGAGGACATTCCTTGTATCTCTCCAGATCTCTGCATGCACCGTATTCATTTAGAAGACGAATCGAAATCTTCGATAGAACACCAGCGAAGGCTCAACCCGAACCTCAAAGAAGTAGTTAAAAAAGAAATTATCAAACTGCTAGATGCCGGAGTCATTTACCCAATTTCGGATAGCAATTGGGTGAGCCCGGTGCATGTTGTACCCAAGAGAGGAGGAATTACAGTGGTAAAGAACGATAAGGCGAACTCATCCATACCCAAACCGTCACTCGACCTCAGATGTGTATTGATTATAGGAAACTAAATGCAGCCACTCGGAAAGACCATTTTCCTCTACCCTTCATCGATCATATGCTCGAGAGTTTGGCAAATCATCAATATTACTGTTTTCTTGACGATTATTCTGGATTTTTCCAAATCCTTATCCACCCGGATGATCAAGAAAAGACAACATTCACATGTCCCTATGGAACATTTGCCTATCGTAGAATGCTTTTTGGACTTTGCAACGCACCCGCCACATTTCAGCGGTGTATGATGTCCATCTTCACAGATATGATTGAGGATTTCATGGAAGTCTTTATGGATGACTTTTCGGTTCACAGATCCAATTTTAAAAGTTGTCTCGACCAACTATGCAAAGTACTAGCAAGATGCGAAGAAAAGAATTTTGTTCTGAATTGGGAAAAGTGCCACTTTATGGTCACTAGTGGAATCGTCCTTGGACATAAAGTGTCCGCTGCCGGTATAGAAGTAGATCTTGCAAAAATAGGGGTTATGACCGGTTTACCAGCACCCGCTTCAGTGAAAGATGTGAGAAGTTTTCTCTGGCATGCTGGATTTTATAGGAGTTTTATTCAAGATTTCAGCAAGATTGCTAGACTTTTGACAGCCCTCCTGTGTAAAGAAGTCAAATTTGACTTCACCCCAAATGTCTCAAAGCTTTCGAAGAAATTAAAACAGCTTTGATTAGCACACCCATCGTACAAGCACCCGACTGGAACCTTCCATTTGAAATTATGTGCGATGCGAGCGATTTTGCTGTAGGTGCAGTTTTGGGTCAAAGAAAAGACAAGAGATTGCATGTTGTTTATTACGCCAGTCGAACTCTCGACGAAGCGCACAGGAACTATGGAACTACAAAAAAACAGCTATTGGCAGTAGTTTTCGCATTCGAAAAATTTCGCCAATATCTTGTTGGCTGTTGGGGTCAAAAACGGTTATCTCGAAATCTACGGCTAAAGACCTTCCCGAAACTCAAAAGATTTCCCGCAAACGACTGACGAGGGAAAGATCGAACAACGAAAACCCACGGACGGCGAGCCTGGCCGGCGGCACGCTGGAGGCTGGCTGGCCGGGCGGCACGCTGGACGCTGGCTAGGCGGCGGCACTCGCCTGGCGCGCGGCACGCTGGACGCTGGCTGGCCTGGCGCCGATGCACCGCCTGGCGCCGCGGCACGCTGACGCTGGCTGGCCGGCGCCGGGCACCTCGCCTGGCGCACGCTGGACGCTGGCTGGCCTGGCGCCGCGGAACTCGCCTGGCGCCGGCGGCACGCTGGACGCTGGCTGGCCTGGCGCCGGCGGCACTGGCCTGGCGGCACTCACCACGCTGGCCGGCCTGGCGCCGGGCACAGCCCCGGCGGCACGCTGGACGCTGGCTGGCCAGCGCGCACGCTGACACGGGCTGGCCTGGCGCCGGCGGCACCGCCTGGCGCCGGACGCTGGCGGCTTACGGCCGGCACTGCCTGGCGCCGGGCATCCGCCTGGCGGCGGCACCGCCCCGCGAGGCGGCCTGGCGCCGGCACCCGCCTGGCGCCGCAAAACCCATCGCTGGTCGGGCGCCGGTCCGCGCCCTCGTCCGGTCTCGGTCCTATCGTGTCTTCATTCTCGCTTTAGCTTGTTTGGATCAGCCCTCGTGAGTTTGGTCCGATCAGGCTATGGCGGTTTACCCGATTCTAGACATCGGATAAACATCAAGTCATCGAAGATAGCGGAAAACTCGGAGATAATTACAAAGACCGACGAAAATGGAACATTTTCGAAGAGATAAGCTTGGGCCCAAAGGCGAGGCCCATCACCTAAGGCAAACCGACCTAGAGGTGGGTATATAAGGAGAGCAAGAGCAGAAGAGAAAGGCATCCCAAAATCCGAGAATTAGACTTAGAGCATCCTGCTAGCTTAGAAAAACTAGGGTTTAGGTAGTTAGACTAGCGAGCAAGGCTTAGGACGCTTGGCTGCCTGCGACTCTATCTTTTCTTTAAATCGCAACTCTCTTTGTCTTCGGAGAATCCTTGTACTCGCTTCCTTATCTAATAAAACGCCGGCAAATAATTCAATTTCTATTTTTGTCTTCTGTTTACTTTGTCGATTTCGGTGGCAACGCAGAGAATCTGACCTTCAGGAAAGTCGGGTTCACTTGGCTTTCCTCCGCAATCTTATTTATCGAAAATTGACGGTGTGAATTTCGGTTCCCACAGTTTGGCGCTAGAAGGAGGGGGGACGGATCCTCTAACTCGAAAACCACCAATCGATCGAAGTTCAGTATGACTTCTTCGCAGCCCGCAACATCGTGATCTTCGAGGATCGAGCAACAACGGTGATCTCAATAGAACTCACGATCCAGGATATTAGATATTAGGGCCAATATTATCTACAAAAGCTGATCCCCACGGATGACCCCAGCCCAGTACTCGACTCGAGAAATTATGACCCTCGGCTCAACTAACCTCCTAGTCAAAGCCGGAGCGCCGCCAAAACACGGAATTCCTGGTGATCGATGGTCCAACATCCTACAATGCGATAGTTGGAACTCCTGGCTAAACTCCATGAGAGCGATCCCATCAACATTCCACCTATGCCTCAAGTTCCCAACGCCGGGTCGACAATACATGGTAGTCACGAGCAGCGCAGATCTACCTCGCCACCGAACTAAAACGGAAAACTCTGAAATCGAAACCTCTCGAAAAGCAAACGATTCACAACTCGCCGAAACCTTCTGGCAGTCCCAAAGAGCTGAGGCCCTGAAGGGAAGCGTGAACCAACCTGCGAGCGGTGGTCTCAATCTGTCTCGACGATTCTTTCCCGAACGTGTCGAGATCGAGCTAACCTCCGCGAACCAATGAAAGCAGAGCTCATCGCCTGCCTCAAAAGAACCTCAGTACGCTCGCGGGCTGCGGAGGATATGCCGGAATCGACATTAGCGTAACATGTCACGAACTTAACATCGACCCAACTCACAAACCCGAAAACAAAAAGACGAAAGTTGGGACCTGAGCGTCACCGCAGTCAATGAGGAAGTCGAAAGACTCCTCAAAGTAGGGTCGATAACAGAAGTCAGGTATCCGACTGGCTCGCCAACCCCGCCGTGGTAAAAGAAAACGGCAAATGGCGGTCTGTGTCGATTTCACGGATCTGAATAAAGCCTGTCCAAAGGATTGCTTCCCGCCCACACATTGATCGACTGGTCGGCAACCGCGGAAACAAGCTTCGTCATTCATGGACGCTTTTCCGGATACAATCAGATCATGATGAATCCCGACGACCGCAAAAACTGCGCTCATCACAGACCGCTGAACGTATTGCTATAAGGTAATGCCTTCGGTCTTAAAACGCAGGTGCAACATATCAGCGACTTCGTTAACAAAATGTTTGCCGAACAACTCGCAAAACTATGGAAGTATACATCGATGATATGCTCGAAAAATCTCTTGACTAACACGATCACATAGCCCACCTAGAGGAATGTTTTGCACGACTCAACCAGCATAACATGAAACTCAACCCGCAAAATGTAGATTCGCGAGTGGCATCGGAGAATTCCTCGATACCTCGTAACGTATCGCTGAATCGAGGCCAACCCAAAACAAATCGACGACTGATAGAAATGGTCTCCCGAGAACCAAGCGAGAAGTCCAGAGGCTAACCGAAGAGTCGGCGTTGAACCGCTTCATCTCACGCCCACGGATAAGTGCCTACCGCTTTACGAGACATTGAAGGGAAACAAGAAGTTCGAATGGTCCGAGCAATGTGAAAAGCTTTCCAGCAATTGAAACATTACCTGGCCACTCCACCAGTCCTCGCAAAACCGTGGAAGGTGAACCTCTTTTTCTATATCGCAGTTTCGCAACGGCGTCAGTGGTGTCTTGATACGAGAAGAACGCTTAACAAAACCAATCTTTTACGTAAGCAAGACGCTACTGGATGCGAAACTCGATACCCTCTAATGGAAAAATTAGCATTCTGTCATAACCTCGCAAGAAAACTAAGACCATATTTCCAGTCTCACGCTATAGTGGTTCTCACCACGCTCCCGCCACGGATAATCCTGCATAGTCCAAGTCAATCCGGAGGCTCGCAAAATGGGCAATCGAACTGAGTGAGTACGACGTCGAATACCGCCCAGGACGGCGCAAAGTCCCAAGTACTGGCGGATTTCTTGGTAGAATTACCCACTAGAGACATGACTAACGAGGAACCAAACTCAACTTGGGTCCTCCACGCCGACGGATCTTCATCCAAACAAGGATCCGAATCGAATACGACTCACCTCTCTAACGGGAAATCCTAGAACAGTCTTTCCGATTGGCTTTTCACGCTTCAAACAATGAGGCAGAATACGGCACTCGCCGCAGGATTGCGGCTGGCCCATGGGTTAAAAATCCGTAATATTCACGCTTATTGCGATTCTCAGTTAGTCGCCAATCAATACAGCGGAGAATATGAGGCGAGAGACGAAAGGATGGACGATATCTAAAACTCGCCCAAGAACTGGCTCGAATTTCGACCAGTTCGCCCTGACCAGAATTCCTCGCCGAAAACGCCCAGGCTGACGCTTGGCTGCCCTCGCCAAGCTCAGATCCAGGGCTCCAAAGAGCGGTCGAATTCATCGAGCATCCGAGCATCGGGCCACCAGTGGTCGTCAATCTAATCCAGGACGAGATTGAAGTTGCGGAAGAAGTCGAGGATCAGCCGAAGCGGATGTGAACCGACCGAGTATGGCTGCGACAGCCCTTGGTTAGAACCAATCCGAGCCTATATCGTGAATGGAACCTTACCACCAAAAATGGGCGGCTCAGAAGTAAAACCTGCGCACGGTATGTCACGATAGAGGGAGAAATTTATAAGTGGTGTTTCTCTGGTCCTCTCATGGCATGCGCAGAAGGGAAAGAGCAAGAAGAATCATGAAGGAGGTCCATTCTGGATCATGCGGAAATCATTCTGGCGGAAGATCTCTCGTTAAAATCAAACGCCACGGTTATTATTGGCCAACCATGGTAAAGATCGAGAAATTCGCCCGAATGCTAAAATGCCAAAGGCATGCTCCAACAATCCATCAACCCGCTGAGATCCTCTCCTCGATCTCGCCCCCTATCCTTTCATGCGATGGTCCATGGACATCGCCGGACCTATGCACCCATCAAAACAAAACGCTTCCTCCTAGTCCTACGGATTTCTTTTCCAAATGGGTAGAAGCGAATCCTACGCAAGTATCAAGGACACACAAGTCGAGAACTTCGCCTGGAAACATATCATAACTAGACATGGGGTCCCGCATAAATCGTAACAGATAATGGATCTCAATTTATCTCTACTCGATTCAAGCATTCTGCTAAAATGGAAAATACGACTTACAAAGTCAACTCCCAGATATCCGCAATGCAATGGACAGGCAGAAACCATCAACAAAACCGTCCTTGACGGACTCAAGAAACGCCAGACGCCAAGAAGGGCGATGGGCGAGGAGCTCGAAGGAGTTCTTTGGTCGCATCGACAACCCCAAGACGGGCTACGGGTGAAACTCCATTCGCCTCGCTACGGAACGGAATGTATGATCCCCGGAAGTAGAATTCCCGAGTACGGAGAAGATTCCTCCCAAAGAGAGGATTTAAACGACGCTATGATGCTGGACAATCTCGACTCATCAATGAGCCGACCAGGCACTCATTCAATCCAGAATTACCAGCACGCCGCCGCAAGGTACTACAACTCAAACGCACGCCATCGCAGGTTCAAAGAAGGCGATTTAGTCTTACGAAAGTCTTCCAAAACACTGCGAACGAAACGCAGGAAAACGGGAGCAAACCGGGAAGGACCGCATAAAGTCATAAAAGTAGTCCGACCAGGCTCATACCAAATCGCAAACATGCAAGACGCCAAAATCCGAGAACTTGGAATGCGATGCACCTCAAAAAATACTACCACTAAACGAAAAACGTGGTACAAAAGAACTACGAGATGGCTTGATCCCTAGACAAGGGTACGTGAGGCAACTCGCCAATCGGCGGATTCAGCTATCCCCAATTTAAAAGGGGAGGGTGCGATACTCAGATATCCCACAAATTTCAAGACTCTAAGATTTTCAAACTTTTCACGATTTTTCAAAATCAGCCGAGACGCCACAACAGCGGATCTAGTGTCCACTAAGCGATTATCACATCCAAAACAAATCCCGGATGGCCAACACTTCACGAGGCATTGTGAATGTGGACGCTTCTCCCGGTCAAACTTACGCGACCCCTTGGTCCCGCCCAAAACGGAAACGACAGTTTTCTGGCTGCTTAACATTCAAAAGACATCCCCAAAGCCCGCAAACGCTTCAACACGAGATGCGCATAAGGAAAAATCAACCTTCAGCACTGCGACGCCGCTAACGCGAAGGACTTTCTTTCCAAAAACATTGCAGACGAAATCTTCGCCTCTAAACATACAAACGCACCTCAAAACGGTATCATTTCGTTGTTGCTGATCACAACAAACGAACTCTAACGCCCTAAACAGACAAATAGCCGCTTCGAGGGTAGGCTCTTTACATCCGACAAGGATAAACATAGCGCTATACAAGAAATCCAAAATTTTGGTCTAGCTCTTCAGAAGGAAGTAGCTCGACTCACGCCAAAACAAATCATATAAGCCGACAACAATTCATGGATTTTAAACGGTACGAGTCAGGTTAAAATCGCAACAGGCAAAACGAAGCCGATTTGTCATCGCAAAGCCTCAGAGAGTAAACCTAGGTCTTGCCCTAAACCCAGCCACGCTGGATCTTGACATCTCACAGACATAGTATGGTATACGAGATCCAAAATTTGTCTCTTCACTTAAGCCTATTCGCTTCACGAAGTTTTCGCAGAATCGGTAAACCGCTGAAAATCTCGCTTTATGGACAATAGGTACGGTGATCATCGGGAACTAGGAATGAGACGACAACTCACACCCTCTTTCTCATACTTCAAAAAAACTGAAGTTCATAAATAATCGAAAACGCTTCATAGATTGAGACTGCGAAATTCAAACAAAACCCCATAAAAGGGCAGGGATTCAAGCCACCAACGCCAGTCCCGTAATACATCATGGCCTCTTAAACGGCCAAACACATAAAACGAAATCCCAGAAGGGATTGATAAACCTAGACACTCCCAGGAGCGCCATCTTCATCCTCACTTGCAGGGACAGCCTCGCCGCCTCCCTCGTCGCGATCGCCACTACCCGCCTCGTCCCGCCACCCTCGCAATCTTCTCCCACGCCCCGATCTTCCGAGTTTTCGAGGTCGGAGCTAGGTGCATTCGCTTGCAGACCGGCGAGGATCGAATCGAATCTCCCTGCCACTCTCCTTTACAGACGATAATCTGGCTTCCTCCAAGTCCAAAGACGGGCCTCGTTACCTCGGCAACTCGAGCTCGCTCAGACTCCTCGATCCCCGCTAAAGCCAAGTCCCTCTTACGGACAGCTATCAAGGACTCAAACAGGATGGCCATCCTCGCCGACGACCATAGAAGTCGCCGCTGGCATCGGCAACCTCCGAGGATCTACGGGCGCTCATCTCCTCGTGAGCCTGAACCTTCTCCGAAGACGGCGGACTTCCGAGGATTTACTCTCTTCTTTCTTCACCTTGAGTAACGAGCTCGCGGTCTTCCTAAGGTCGCCAAGATCGCTGATACGAACCTCAAGCTGGGACGCCGGCGGCATGGGTGTCCTCGACACCGCACGCGCCTTAGTACGCTTCAGCTTCCTCGCGACGACTCCAGTTCCTTCGATAGACGAATGACTTCCGACCCGCCTCGCCAAGCATTCCGCGATCCGCAAAAGGAAGGAGTAAGTATCATCGCAAAAATATATATAAAAACGGTGCAAGAATTACGGACAAAATAACCTTGAACGATGACGCCAACGGCTCTCGAGGTCGCTTCGCTCTTCGCACCGCTTCTTTTCGCCCGACACCGCCAGCTCTTGCCCTTCCTTTGGCAGCGGCGCTGCACCGCCGCTGGCAGTCCTAAGACGAGTTCCTCTTCACCGGGAAGAAGTGCAGATTCTATCGCCATCTCTCCCGAATCACGATCGGGCAGTCAAGAACCCGATGGATGGATCTGAACATCAAGAGTCTGTTCAGGAACAATAACCCTTCTGTAGACGGGAGGGCATCGGATGGGACTTCGGAGCTAGGAACCAAAGGAGCAGGCAAAGGAGTTGGAGCCGCTGAAGGAACATCGGGCGCCTCAGTCCTCCGCTTTAAGCCTTCGCAGCACTACGCCGGATAGCTTAGCCTTGAAAGAATCAAACCCATCAGCCAGGGACGGAATAGCCTCTTGAACGACCTGAACGGCGGAGCTTGACTGGCCGGAACCGACGGAGCTTGGCCGCCTCGCCCATCTCAACATCGAGCCACTCTTTCAACCGGGATGAAGACATTTTCTTGAGAGAAAGAAGAGAGAACTTGGAAAGATGTGAAGAATGAGAAGGGAGGGTTGGCTACTTATAAGAAAAAAGGAAGAGAAGACACAGGTTCTCTCGGAAAAATCCTTAGCCAAAGATTTCGATTTTCAAAAATTAGATCACTCGCAAAAATCGCTCCGACCTTACGGGCTGGGGCTAACTGTTGGGTCAAAACGGTTATCTCGAAATCTACGGCTAAAGACATTCCCAAACTCAAAATATTTCCGCAAAGACTGACGAGGGAAAGATCGAACAACGAAAACCCACGGACGGCGAGACGCCTGACGCCGGGCGCACGCTGGACGCTGGCTGGCCTGGCGCCGGCACTCGCCTGGCGCCGGGCGCACGCGGACGCTGGCTGGCCTGGCGCCGGCACTCGCCTGGCGGCCGCACGCTGGACGCTGGCTGGCCTACCGGCGGCACTCGCCTGGCGCCGGCGGCACGCTGGACGCTGGCTGGCCTGGCGCCGGCGCACTCGCCTGGCGCCGGGCGGCACGCTGGACGCTGGCTGGCCCGGGCGGCACTCGCCTGGCGCCGCACGCTGGACGCTGGCTGGCCTGGCGCCGGCACGCGACGCTGGCTGGCTGGCCGGGCGTTCGCCTGGCGCGGCACTCGCCACGCTGGCCGCCTGGCGCCGGCACGCTGGACGCTGGCTGGCCTGGCGCCGGGCGGCACGCTGGCTGGCTGGCCTGGCGCATTCCCTGGCCGCGGCACTCGTCCCGCAGGCGGCCTGGCGCGCACCCGCCCCGCAGGCTGGCCTGGTGCCGCGGCACTCGCCCATACCGGGCGGCACCCATCGCTGGTCGGCCCGGCGTCGGTCCGCTGCCCTCGCCCCGTCTCGGTCCTATCGTGTCGGCTCATTCTCGCTTTAGCTTGTTTGGATCAGCCCTCGTGAGTTTGGTCCGATCAGGCTATGGGCGTTTACCCGATTCTACGACATCGGATAAACATCAAGTCATCGAAAGATAGCGGAAAACTCGGAGATAATTACAAAGACCGACGAAAATGGAACATTTCCGAAGAGATAAGCTTGGGCCCAAAGGCGAGGCCCATCACCCTAAGGCAAACCGACCTAGAGGTGGGTATATAAGGAGAGCAAGAGCAGAAGAGAAAGGCATCCCAAAATCCGAGAATTAGACTTAGAGCATCCTGCTAGCTTAGAAAAACTAGGGTTTAGGTAGTTAGACTAGCGGAGCAAGGCTTAGGACGTTTGGCTGCCTGCGACTCTATCTTTTTCTTTAAATCGCAACTCTCTTTGTCTTTCGGAGAATCCTTGTACTCGTTTCCCTTATCTAATAAAACGCCTTCGGGCAAATAATTCAATTTCTATTTTTTGTCTTCTGTTTACTTTGTCGATTTCGTGTGGCAACGCAGAGAATCCGGACCTTCAGGGAAAGTCGGGTTCACTTGGCTTTCCTCCGCAATCTTATTTATCGAAAATTGACGGTGTGAATTTCGGTTCCCACATTGGCTCGAAAGTCATTGTTTATACTGACCATGCTGCGATTAAATACCTAATGCAAAAGAAAGACGCAAAGCCAAGACTTATTCGATGGATCTTCCTACTCAAAGAGTTTGATATAGAAATTAAAGATAAGAAAGAAATAGAAAATGGAGTCGCAGATCACCTATCTAGGATAAGATTCGATTATGATGTTCCAATCGACGACTTCTTACCTACGGAAAACGTCTACCGAACTGAAGAACTGTTCATAGGTCACATTGGACTGACCTATCACCCATGGATCGATCTGATAATCCAAGAGATGTCGATACGGAGGGAAACAGATTGATCATACTAGCGTTACCAAATCAATTGACGCTAATGATAACCAATCGATCGATATCACACATGGGCACAATATCGAGACTTCTTCAGAAGCAATCACCATTGATTTAGTGGTTCATGTTGCCTGCTACCCTCTAAACACTGTTGAAGCAGACCCTCTGGGAGATAAAAGTTTAAGTCTGGGGGTGAACGCAATAGACGTAGGTTTAAAGAATCGACCTTGGTATGTTGACATAGTAAATTATTTAGCTGCCAACGTGGAGCCAGAAAATCTCCAAGGTTATTCGAGGAAGAAGTTCTTTAGAGAAGTTAGAAGATATCATTGGGATGAACCTCACTTATACAAGCACTGTCTCGATGGAATATACAGACGATGTATCGCCGAAACTGAAATCATTAATGTATTATTTCATTGCCATGGATCTGACTATGCTGGACACTTTGCAACCTTGAAAACGGTAGCAAAAAAGTTATTCAAGCAGGTTTCTGGTGCCCGACAATGTTTCGCGACACCCATGCTTACATCGCAAAATGTGACAGGTGCCAACGTAGAGGAAAAATCAGCAAAAGACATGAAATGCAACAAAAATTTATTCTTGAAGTTGAAGTCTTTGACTGCTGGGGAATTGATTTTATGGCCCCCTTTCCTTCCTCTTACGGAAATAAGTACATCTTAGTTGCTGTAGATTATGTGTCCCAATAGGTTGAAGCCGCTGTTTCCCAACGAATGATGCTGCATTAGTTGTCAAATTTTTCAAAAGCATCATTTTCCCTTGTTTTGGAATGCCTCGAGTAGTAATAGGTGACGGTGGAACCCACTTCATTAATAAGATTTTTGATCAACTACTCAAAACAATGGAGTCCATCACAGAGTTGCAACATCCTACCACCCGCAAAACAAATGGGCAAGTAGAAGTATCCAATAGACAAATAAAAGAAATCTTGGAAAAGATCAGGAACATCCCGAAAGGATTAGTCCAGGAAATTGGATAATGCACTCTGGGCCTATAGGATTGCATTCAAAACTCCTTTAGGAACTACACCATTTCATTTACTTTATGGAAAAGCCTGTCATTTACCAGTTGAACTTGAACAGAAGGCGGCCTGGGCAGTCAAACTGCTAAATTTCGACATTAAGCCCGCTGCTGAAAAACGACTTATCCAGTTAAATGAACTAGATGAAATCCGACACTTGGCTTATGAGAATTCAACTATTTATAAGAAAAAGAAGAAAAAATATCATGACAAGAAAATTATTTCTAGGCATTTCAAATCTGATGACCAAGTACTGCTTTATATTTCTCGACTTTCCTTGTTTCCTGAAAGCTCGATCTCGTTGGGCAGTACCTTTCACAGTAAAGGAAGTACAACCTTACGGAGCAATAACTCTGTTTGACGAAAAAGGAAACGAATTCACCGTGAATGGACACAGAGTTAAACATTATTGGGCCAAAGCAGAAATCCCGATACTGATAATCTGCGATTGGATATTCCACTCGGAGACTGACTCTAAATTAGTCCAGCTCACGACTTCAAATAAGCTGAGTGGGAGGCAACCCACTAATAAGATTTAGGATTTTACATTTAAGCGCTGAGTGGGAGGCAACGCTAAATATCGATCGATAGCAAGGTAAGCATATCGATCGATGCGGACAAATCGAGGTGGAGGTTCATTAACCTCGATATCCGCTTCATTCCCAAAATTGCAAAACACACCTGAAAAAGGAAAACCCTTTTCATCTGTGGAAACCAAACCGATTTCCCCATTCCTTGCCTCAATCCTCTTTTTTCATCTCTATCTCATTTGTTCATCTTTTAACCGATCTACAAGGTATAAGCTCGAATTTTCTATTTTTCGGATTTTCATTGGTTGGTTTTGATATGAACAAAATCAATCGATTAGGCTCAATTTTGGTCGATTTAGGTTGCTAGAATGATGAAATAGGTTCTAGAATCGATCGATTTACACTTGGTGTTTTGAAATTTCGATTTGGATTGAGATTTTTATTGCAGGTTTCGAATGTCGTGTCGATCGACACTAGAGATGTCGTATCGATCGACATTAGTGTTCAGAAATCGTTCGATGTCTAACATGACATATCGATCGATACTAAGCTATCAACATCGATCGATCCCTCGCTCTGAGTATCGATCGCTGCAAAGCATCACCAATTGCACTTACTAATTTTACACTTTTGTTTTGTTTGCAGATGAGCTCACGGAGAGACAGTAGACGAGACGAGGACGAAGAGAAGGCTCGATAACCCAAGCACCTCTAGGGCCCCGCCCAAACCACCATCTTCTTCATCTCCACCTTCATCCTCATCATCACAGTCTCCACCACGACAGCCAGACGAGCGCTACCCTTGGCCTAGGAATCCTACAAAGGCCATCCCGACAGAGGAGTGGTTTGAGGACCCGTCTACTGCATTTCGGAGTCCTTCCTGCACACACCGTCGGAGGACGGATACTTGGGACGACTACGATAGCCTGTTCTACAACGCATGGCTGCATGTCGAAATTGGTCCTACGCACTTCATAGACGAGGCCACCGTGAGGCGACTCGGTATTCAGTTCGATTTGGAGGACATGATCAGGCAGCTTGGGTTCGGTACCATGGCCACACACCCACTTGATCACATCAAAAAACTAGAAGATATGGTGAATGACGAGAGTAATCACTGCAAACTTTTCTCTTTAACTGGTGAAGCCAAGAAATGGCTAGACCTATCACCAACAGGATCTTTAACCTGTTGGAAAGAGATTAGGAGCGCACTCATTAACCATTATTTAGATGATGCCCGCTACTGAGATGTGAGGAGGAAACTCTCCACATTTCGCCAAGACACACGAGAATCCTTCAAAAATACTTGGGGAAGGTTTAAAGATCTCCAAAATGAATGTTCCCATCATGGATACTCGGAACCCCAGCTGATTAACGCCTTCTACGGAGGTGTTAGCTTGCACTACCAAAACATTCTCGATACAGCAAGTGAAGGGAGTTTCCGCCAAGGAGCCCCAAAGAAGCAAAAGACTATTCCAGAATGTAGCAGCTGGTAGAGCTTATGAAAGGATGGATTTAGAAAGAAGAAATGAAGCAGAATGCATATACGACTCTCATCTATATTATTTCAAAGAAGCCCTAAACTCAATCCAATCCTTCTTAGCAGAACAGAGTCAAAGAGGAATTTTCTAGATAAGTGATGAAGTCCTATCTGAACTTCAGGAACAAGTAAACTTTGTGGATGCAACACATCTAAACGATCGAATCTGTCGATTCTCATGGAAGTAGTTTCACCCAAAGCTATGATACGACCGTTGGATCACGAAAAGGAAAAGCCAAATTTAGGTTAAATAAAGCTTTTACGGGAAATTGAAGATTGATCGCTGATTTTGATGGAAAGATGAGTATGATCTGCAGTGAATTAATAACAAAACTCCCAACCCTCGACGAGCACATAAAGATGCTAGATAGCAGAGTAGCAGAAAATGCAATCGCTATAAAAAGGGAAATAGGACGTCTTCCCGGAAGCACCGATGCAAACCCAAGACGTCAGGTTAGTGCCGTTCTTCTTAGGAGTGGTAAATGCCTCACTCCAGTTGCAAAAGAGAGCATTACCAATAACAACCCCATTGGCGACGAGAGAACCAGCGAAAGCAGATCCGAACCGATAACTCCTGAACCGATGTGTCTTAGTGATGAGGATGAGGAAGAAACGCCTATCGATCGATGAAATGAGAGACATATCGATCGACGGGAAGATGAAACCATCAATCGACCTAAGGAAGAAAGCATCGATCGACAACCTACACCTCCTACGGCACAAACGGCACCCGCCGCGCCGGTAGTAGAGAGAGTATACAGACCCCTGCCACCCTTTCCCCTTACAAATTCACAAACTAAACGAGAGCTGGAAAAAGCAATATGTAAGAAGGCCCTCGACAAAATCACAGTCGAATTGCCACTAAGTGATGCCATGAAAGTTTCTCCATCCATAAAGAAATATGTGAAAGACATGGTGTCTAAAAGTTTTCCTTCAACATAGCACAGTATCATGATGGTATCGGATAAAGTGAGTGCCATGATCCAAGGAAAATTGCCAATAAAAAGACCTGACCCTAGTAGTTTTTCTTTAGATTGCAACATAGCGAACAGACAATTCAGTAGATCACTTTGCGATCTAGGGTTGAGTGTTAATTTGATGCCTCACTCTGTTGCCACATCCTTAGGTTTTAAACAATTTAAGCCTACCCGAATAACCCTCGTTCTTGCAGATAGATCCGTCCGAGTACCGGAAGGTATACTTGAAGACCTGCTGATAATGATTAACAACTGTCATATATCAACTGACTTTGTTGTTCTAAGATACATGCAAGAACCAAAGGATCCCCTTATTTTAGGAAGACCTTTCCTCGCCACAGCTGGAGCCTTTATTGATGTCAAGGAAGGACGAATACGTCTAAACATTGGAGACATTCCAATGGTTTTCGACATGGAAAACTAATCAAACGCCCTTTGATCGATAACCAAGCATTTTATGTAGACGACGCCCCTGCTCAAGATGAAAATCCCTTTGCAGATTTTATTCTGATAGCACCTTGAAACTACTTCAACGCACTATCGATCGACAGCCCACTTCGCTAGACGATTAAAGTTCCGAAAAGGCACAAAAGTCGAGTTAAAGAAACTCCTTGCCGGACTGAAATATGCATTTCTCTATCATAAGTCCTATCCGTTTATAGTAACTGCTGACCTGAGTAATGGAGAACTTGCATTGTTAGTTTATAGTAAATGCTGACCTGAATAATGGAGAACTTGCGTGTTACTAAATAAATTACGCAAGTATAGGAAAGCTATCGGTACTCGAGGACATTCCTGGTATCTCTCAGATCTCTGCATGCACCGTATTCATTCAGAAGACGAATCGAAATCTTCGATAGAACACCAGCGAAGGCTCAACCCTAACCTCAAAGATGTAGATAAAAAAGAAATTATCAAACTGCTAGATGCCGGAGTCATTTACCCAATTTCAGATAGCAATTGGGTGAGCCCGGTGCATGTTATAACCAAGAAAGGAGGAATTACAGTGGTAAAGAACGATAAGGACGAAATCATCCCTACCCGAACCGCACTGACATCGGATGTGTATCGATTACAGAAAACTAAATGCAGCCACTGAAAGACCATTTTCCTCTACCCTTCATCAATCAAATGCTCGAGAGTTTAGAAAATCATCGATATTACTGTTTTCTCAACGGTTATTCTGGATTTTTCCAAATCCCTATCCACCCGGATGATCAAGAAAAGACAACATTCACATGTCCCTACGGAACATTTGCCTATCGTAGAATGCCTTTTGGACTTTGCAACGCACCCGCCACATTTCAGCGGTGTATGATGTCCATCTTCACAGATATGATTGAGGATTTCATGGAAGTCTTTATGGATGACTTTTCGTTCACGGATCCGATTTTAAAGTTGTCTCGACCATCTATGCAAAGTACTAGCAAGATGCGAAGAAAAGAATTTTGTTCTGAATTGGGAAAAGTGCCACTTTATGGCACTAGTTGAATAGTCTTTGGACATAAAGTGTCCGCTGCCGGTATAGAAGTAGATCTTGCAAAAATAGAAGTTATGACCGGTTTACCAGCACCCGCTTCAGTGAAAGATGTGAGAAGTTTTCTCGGGCATGCTGGATTTTATAGGAGGTTTATTCAAGATTTCAGCAAGATTGCTAGACTTTTGACAGCCCTCCTGTGTAAAGAAGTCAAATTTGACTTCACCCCGAATGTCTCAAAGCTTTCAAGAAATTAAACCGCTTTGATTAGCGACCCATCGTAGAAACACCCGACTGGAACCTTCCATTAGAAATTATGTGCGATGCGAGCGATTTTGCTGTAGGTGCAGTTTTGGGTCAAAGAAAAGACAAGAGATTGCATGTTGTTTATTACGCCAGTCGAACTCTCGACGAAGCACAAAGGAACTATGGAACTACGGAAAAGAGCTATTGGCAATAGTTTTCGATTTTAAAAATTTCGCCAATATCTTGTTGGCTCGAAAGTCATTGTTCATACTGACCATGCTGCGATTAAATACCTAATGCAAAAGAAAGACGCAAAGCCGGGACTTATTGGATGGATCTTGCTACTCCAAGAGTTTGATATAGAAATTAAAGATAAGAAAGGAATAGAAAATGGAATCGCAGATCACTTATCTAGGATAAGATTCGATGATGATGTTCCAATCGACGACTTCTTACCTACGTAAAACGTCTACCGAACTGAAGACCTGTTCATAGGTCACATTGGACTGACCTATCACCCATGGATCGAATCTGATAATCCAAGAGATGTCGATACGGAGGGAAACAGATCGATCGATACTAGCGTTACCAAATCAATTGACGCTAATGATAACCAATCGATCGATATCACACATGGACACAATATCGAGACTTCTTCAGACACAATCACCATTGATTTAGTGGTTCATGTTGCCTGCTATCCTCTAAACACTGTAGGAGCAGAACCTCCGGGATATAAAAGTTTAAGTCTGGGGGTGCACGCAATAGACGTAGATGTGGGAATCGAAATTCGCACTGTCGATTTCCTTTGATTTGGGAAAGTTAGGAAAACCCTAATTTCCCAGAGATCCCGGATAGCATCTAAACCACGGGCCAAGCAACCAGAACACGATAGATATCAATGAAAAATACAAAAAAGCGAAAATACAGCAAAATAGGTCTTATTCCAAATCCGTGAATGGCGTTACAACAAAGGTAAAGCCTTGGCTGCGAGAGCTGTCGGCGAGTTTTTTTAGTTCAGACAACCAAAGACTTGTGAAAAACCTAGTTGAGTCGCAGCTCGATTCTAGAAAACGGAAAATTGCCTATTGCTCTAAGTGCTATGTTTTTTGTTGCGAATGCGGATCCTTTTGCACCTTCGCCCTGGACGTCCTTATATACTTCTTCTAAGGCGGTTTACCCTTTCCCTTTCTGCCCTTGGTCTAGTTTATCGCTTCGCAGGAATATTCCATTTTTCTCCGATCTTCGTGTTTATCTTTGGAAACTTTACATTTATCCTCCGAACTTGACATTTATCTTCTCATACATGAAAAAAGATAAACCATCATAGGATCAAGAGTGGGTTTCTAGTCGTGTTTTAGGTCCCCTTCGGACCGTCTTCCGACTTAAGCGTTTTCTCGAGTCTATCGAAACGACGCCTCTTTTAGAAATGACTTCGATTTACGAAAATTCAAACTTATCGTGTAGTTGAGGCAGTCCAGTCGACCGTTGCCGTTTTACACGATCGATTCAAATTTCAAAAACTGAAACAAGTTCTTGCGGATTTTACCGTAAAATCCAGATGATGACTCCGATCGAGAAATGACTTGACCTTGTTCCAAAGAGTAAAGCTACGAGGATGGGACAAAGGTCGATTGGGAAACCTTGCTCGCTCGGATGGCGAGATTAGCTTCCCTCCTTGTCCAACTCGCCAACTGGGCGAGTTGGGAGTGTCCAACTCGCCGAGATGGCGAGTAGGTCTTCTTTTTTTTTTAAAGCAACTCGCCCACTCGGGCGAGTTGGTGTTCCAACTCGCCAAGTTGGCGAGTTCGTCTTGTTTCTGGTCCAACTCGGCAATTGGGCGAGTTTCTCTCGTCTTGGGTCCATCTCGCCAATCTGGCGAAGTTAGTGCTCCACTCGCCGATGGCGAAGTTGGTCTTGCTTCGCTCACTCACCAATCGGGCGAAGTTGAGGTGCTTCAACTCGCCGAGATGGCAAGTTGCTCGTTTTGGGTCCAACTCGCCAATCTGGCAAGTTGAGTGCTCCAACTCGCCGGGATGGCGAAGTTGGTCTTGCTTCGAGTCCACCCGCCAATCGGGCGAAGTTGAGGTGCTCCAACTCGCCGAGATGGCGAAGTTGCTCGTTTTGGGTCCAACTCGCAAATCTGGCGAAGTTGAAGTGCTCCAACTCACCGGGATGGTGAGTTGGCCTTGCCTCGGTCCAACTCGCCAATTTGGCGAAGTTGGCTCCAACTCGCCGGGATGGCGAGTTGGTCTTGCTTCACGCCAACTCCCTATCTTGGCGAAGTTGGTTGCCTTGTTCGGTTCGGTCCATTTGTCTGGTAAGTTCGTTGATGTTCTCGAACGATCGAACCCTCGCTCTTGTTAGTCTTTTGAAGTTTACGATGACTTCGACAAGTCTCTAATCCCTTGTCGGAACTGACTCAAACTTGTCGCCGCTCTTCTCGTACTATCTTTATCTTTATTTTTTCTAAGACAAGATACCTTTCGAGGAGTTTATGACGTTGGATTTTGCCGTGACCGATTTTGACCCCATGTGGGAACCGAAATTCGCACCGTCAATTTCCGATAAAGATTTGTGGAGGAAAACCGAGTTAACCCGATCTTCCTGAAGGTCCCGATATCTGCTGGGCCGCATACCTAAACAATCAAATAAAGATAAAAGTTGCTAAAAAGAAATCGTAAAAGTTGAGCGAAAGAGATCTTATTTCTGAATTCTCGCTTGAGCGTACAACAAGAAAAGAAATCGGCTGTAAGAGCTGTCGAGGAATCCGCTAGTCTGGTCGCCTAAGTCTATCCTAGTTGAGTCGCAGCTCGCCAGTGAAAACAGAAGAATGCTAAATCGCTCTAAGTGCTAAGTGCTCTGAAAGTTTGTGATCTGGTTCGCTTCTTGCTCAAAGCTCTCCTTATATACTCCCCTTAAGACGCCTATCTTCTCGGGCTGAATCGGCTTTTTCCATTTTCGCCCATCTTCGTGTTTATCGGGAAACTTGACATTTATCTTCGAAAACTTGACATTTATCTTCTGGAAACTTGACATTTATCTCTTATGTGAGGATAAAGATAAACCGCCATAGTTATCCTTCTTTTCGAAAATCGTAGCTGGCCGCTTTGGCCACGCCGTTTAAGCGCTTTTACGGTTTTTCGAAAGAACGGTCTTTGAAGGTTTCGTGTTCAAGGAACCTCAATTCCTTGTTTAGTCGAGATAGTGGTGTTCTAGAATAACCGGATCGTATTCAAACTTGCGAGATTGATCCAACAAGCTAAGATGGGATCGAACCGGCACGATAGGACCGAGACGGACGAGGGTCAGGACCGACGCCAGGCCAATTCGCTGATGGTGCCGCCGGCGCCAGGCCGCCCGCGGATTTGTGCCGCCGCGCCAGGCCGGTGCCGCTGTGCCAGGCCGGGTTGCGTCCTGCTGTGCGGGCGCCAGGTCGGTGCCGCCGGCGCCAGGCCAGCCGCGGCCCCGCTGCCGCCGCCCCAGGCGGGTGCCGCTGGCGCAGTCCAGCTCAAGCTGCGTGCCGCCGGCGCCAGGTCGCTGGACGGTGCCGCTGGCGCCAGGCCGGTGCCGCCGGTGCCAGGCCGGCTGGCTGCGGCGTGCCGCCGCCAGGCCGGTGCCGCTGGCGCCAGGCCAGCCCGCCCCACGTGCCGCCGCCCCAGGTCGGTGCCGCCGCGCCAGTCCAGCCCGTCTCTGCAGCCGCCGGGCGCAGGTCGGTGTTGCCGGCGCCAGGCCGGTGCCGCCGCTAAGCCGGTGCCGCCGGGCCAAGGCCTGCGATGCTGCCGGCGCCAGGTTGGTGCCGGGCGCCAGGTTGGTGCCGGGCGCAGACCAGCCTGGCCCCGCTGCGCGCCGGTGCCAGGCCGGTGCCGCTGGCGCTTGCCAGCCTCGCGGCCCGCTGCGCCGGTGCCAGGCCGCCTTGCCGCCTGTGGTTTTCGTTGTTCGATCTTTCCCTCATCAGTCGCTTATGGAAATCTTTTGAGTTTGGGAGTGTCTTTAGCCGTAGATTTCAGATAATCGCTTCTAATTCAACGAGATTCCGCGAGTATCGGATTTGAGATGAACTTGGTCTGCAGATTTTCCGTCGCCGAGGATGCGAGCAATGTGGTTCGAGTTTTAGATGTGTTAAAAGATGAATCTTTTAAACAATCGGGAAGGCTTTACGAAGACTCATTGTAGATCTCGACAATCCAGACATGGGTTTCAAGGGACCAAGATGCTGCCATTGCCCGAGATCATGAGATGATCGCACGGATGGGCGCCAGGACCTCGCCGCTGGCGCCAGATGGGAGTGGACGAGCCTTCGTGGAGTTTTATCGGCGACAACCCGCTTTGGATTTGATCGCGCTGCTTTTCTTTCGAGGATTTTCGGTGACGATTTCGCCATTGACCGATTTTGACCCCAACAGTTAGCTTCCCAGCTAGCTAGGAACCGTAGAGCCTGTCGGATCCTAGCTTGGCGGTATAGCCGTGGGAAGGTGTTGAGACGAATCGCTTTTAAAATCGGGTAAATAGTGATTTTACTTTCTTTATATGGAGTAAGAAATCTCATTCTTACTTCATCACAAGGTTTTACTCTCTCTCTCAAGAATCCCTTCTCTCTTTAAGAACAATGTCTTCAAGATCCTCAAAGAGAAACTCTTCTTCCATTCATCTCTCGATGACTCTCCTGCCCATGTGACGGTGAAGCAGTGAGGAGTCGGTTGAGGAGGAAAAGAAGAATGCGATACGAAGCCCTTGTAGGTTCGCCCAACACTGCCAGAGATCCCTGTTCCGAGGAGGCCTCCAGGCAGCCCGGTGCTCCTTTGCGCCGAAGCTCGCTCGTGAATATCTCGCTGTTCTTCGAGATTTTACCAGGTTCCCGAAGAGTCAAATTCGATTCCCTGCTAACGAGTGCAAGGAATCCTCCGCAAGGTTTCTTTACATGTTACGGCTTTACGCATCGCCGATGTGGTTCCCAACCCTGGCGCCATTGTTCGGGCGCTTCACCGCTGGAACTTTCGATCAGCCAACTCAGCGCTCCTGCCTTGGAGAGTTGGCTTGGCGTACTGATCGCTAGCTACTTAACTTGGATTGATCTTGGTCCCATGATTTCAAGGTCTTTGGGGCACTCGGCCGACGGGAGTGACTTACTACCCATGTTGCCTAAGAAGGATATGGCCGTGATTCGTGGACTACTCAATCCCAAATCGTGGCAGGAGCGCTTCTTCTTCGGCCCAAATAGATGGCGAAGTCTGTCGAGGAGAGCTGCCTCCATCTATTTCCGCGAAGCATGGAACTTCAACCGAGGTAATACGACGAAAACCCTGTTGTCTATCTCACCTTTCGAAGTGCGAAGTTTTAGTGAAAATTTTCGCTTTGTGGAACAACCCTACCGCGCGATTTGCCTGGTGACGCTTTGTCAAGAGAGATCTTCTTCGCCAAAGGCCGCTTTTCTGGAAATCCTTCACCTCGAACGGATCCGGTGACGCGGTTAGGCTTTATCGGTCCCGAGGTCCTGTCCCGTCGTACGACGCCGAACCTGTCACCGCGGCTCCTACTCGGAGGCGCAGACAGAGGTCTCGTAAGGGGAAGGAAATCGATGATGGGGAAGGCTCGGAAAGTCCTTCACCGTTGGGAGAAAAACCTAGTTTTGCTCCAACGGAAAAAGAGCCAGCGTTTTACACCTAACAACTTCTTTGATGGCCTTCCTCCGGAGTTTACTACTGACGAGTCGCTGGAGGATGAGGAGAAACAACGGGTTTTTGCCGAGGGCTCCAACGTGTCAACGAGTTGGCCCTTCGAACTTCTTAACCTTGCGTTCAAATCTGTATATAAGCATGCTTGCTGATCTTGAGTTTTATGCAGGGACTAAGAGTGTTTAGCGAGGCGCTTGACTCGAAGTTTCCGCGAAATCCAGGATTGCTAACTTCAAGACCACAGAAGCGAGCAGAGCTTTTCCGTTCCGACAAGAGGTTAAGGCACAGAACGCGGCAAGCTGGAGCTTCATGCTCGGCTCTCGCTCGAGGAAAGGAGAGGAAGAAGGATGGTCGCGAGCGAGGTGGCAAGACGGGCGAAATCGCTGCTGCTGAGTTTCAATGTTTTAAAGAAGCTCAGGAGTTTGTTGGTGATTTCGCGAAAGTGCCGGGTTCGGTCGTGAACCTTTACAAGTCTCAACCCGGATTTCTTCGATTCAGATTGCTGAAATGAAGGATTTCATGGCCGAAAGTGTGCTCATGCTGAGTCCTTGGTTCCTCCGGAAGAAAGAACTGAGACTATGGGAACCTATCGAGGTTTCCGAGGATACTGTGGAGGCCGGAGCCGAGAACGCCGAGGATGGTGGGAATGCTCGAGGCGTGAATGAGGAAGTGGACCAGCCTGCTAGTTCATTTGGGATTTCCGTGATCCGGATTTCAATGTTGACTTCCCTTTGTGAATTGAATTTTTGGCCGTGGTGTGGCCTTTTAGTAATTTTATTCTGCAATCGCTGGAGGTTGCATTCTTATGTTTTGGGACTGGCCGCTGGTGGCTTTGAATCCCGCCGCCTTTGGCGGCTTTTATGAATATGAAAATTTGCGAGATTTCGCTTTTGTTTTGATTTATACTTTCGCCAAGTGTAGAGGGAAGGATGCGAGTAGTCACTTCAGATCCTAACTCTTTTTGTCGCTGGTCCGTATGCTACTTTTAGCGCGCTTTTAGGTGTGTTTATAAGAGACATGTTTTGGGATCTCGTGATAATGATACTATGTCTGTGAGATGTCAAGATCCAGCAAGACTGGGTTTGTGGCAAGACCTAGGTTTACTCAGCTTTGAGGCTGTGCGATGACTGATCGGCTTTCGCTTTGCCTGTTAGTGATTTCTTCCTGATTCTTTTCTTAAAGTCCGCGACTAGTCGCCGTTTATATGACTTGTGTTAAAAGAATCGAGCTATCTTCGAGTTTATCCGAGATGCTAAACCAAAATTTTGGGTTTCTTGTATACAAGCTATGATATCCTTTGTCGGATGTAAGAGGACCTTGTAGGTCTGACTACGAAGTTTGTATTGAGTGAAATGATTCTATGTGCCCGTCGGGGCCAATCGACGGCTGGAGTTATTTTAAGTCGCTGGTGGACTGTCTTTGGCGGATAATACGAGTTTTGTTATCTTTTAAGAAGTTGCGACGCCTCGCTTCTTTTGAAGATATGATTTTGTTTTTCCGCTGATGCGCTAAGTGAGCATGAAAGATAGAAAGAATTTTATTAAAAATTTCGAGAAGTTCGAAAGTATGTGCGGATTTTTCGCTTTTGTGGGAGTATAGAGTATACGCACTCCAGTCCCCCTTTGGTGAGGGGATAGCTGAACTCGCCGGTTTCGACGAAGCTGCCTACGCATTCTTTCCGAGGATCAAGCCATCTCAGAGTTCTGATAGTTGCGCAGACGTTTTACTCCCCGTATGCCGCTGTTCCGATCGTGCTGGTCGGGCAGTGGTTTGTGCGGGGTCGAGCTGTCGCTCTACGGCGGTGGATTCAGAGGCTTTGTCGCCGCTTGAATCGCTGCCTGTTCGGATGATTCGATCATCTTTCTTCGAAGCCCTGAATGTTGTGTGATTCCTTTGCTCGCTTCGGTTGGCCGCAGGGCTGCCCGATCTTTTCGCAGTTTGAACTCGCTAGGTAATGAGTCTTGATTGTTTCGACTACCCCATATGGCTGCGGTTCCTGGCCGGAGTCGGAAACTTGATACCGAGGTGATATGTGGATGGTACTGCCTTCATGGAGTTGATCCAAGGGGTTCCTATGATGGCGCGATGGCGGGTGTCAACTACCGCAAACTCGACGATCTTTGTAACTTCCTTTGCCATGACTGGGAGTTTAATTCTCCCGAGGTCATGGTACGCTCAAAACCCCGGCCAAAGGTTTTGGCTCGTGGACGACTTCCCCAAGTGGGATCTTCATCCTGCAGAGGGTGTCGCGGAAGATGACGCTGACCGTTTCCTGTATCGACGAGAATGCGGCCGATTTCGAGATCCTGGATGACCAGGTCGATTACCAAAGGATCGCGAGTGAGGTTTGTCGATTCGGACGTCTCGGGTTCCTCGAAAGCGATTGTGTGGTTAGGAACATCGCTGTCCGGGAACCAGTTGGAACTGGTCTCTCGCCTCCGTAGGCTTTTATCGATGAGACAGAGTCTTGGTAGAACTGTGATCCTCCGGCGATCATGTTTACCCTCCGGGCGACCGCTGTTGTTCCCTTGGTCGCTCCTGCCTTCTTCCGCCTCATTGGTTTTCGCGCAACCTCCTGGAGACAGCTTTTATTGGTCTTTGCGGTCGGAGTCCCAAGAGCAAGTCCTTTATACTCTTGACCTTTGATAGTTCGCCGGTGAGGAGTTTTGCGGCGAAATGGCGCCTTAGAACCTTGTCAGGCAGAGTGGAGTGACCTCCGGTCTCGTGGAACTCGCAGTAGGAGTTATCCTTGTACTGGTTCCTGGTCCAGGTGTTTCCGGAGGTTTTGTGGCTTTGCTCCGAAGTTGATGGCGGTTATGCTCGCCTGGGCGCCTTCCCTTCGGTGATGGACGCTTTGTCGCTAATGGTTTCTTCTTGGACGCCGTTTTGGCGGTCCGCGTTTCGCGATAAGCTTCATCTCTTCTTCCATGATGATGAAGTCCGCTGTCTTGTGGAGAGTATCCTGGATTGTCCGCGGGTTTTTCCAGAGTATCCACTTTCGAACTTCGACTTTGTACCAGAGAGTTTTCCTCAGTACGCCATTGTGACATTGTCGCTGATGCCCGCTTACTCTGGCCATCACCGCTTGAATCTTCGCGATGAAATCGCGAGTGACTCGCCCTCCTTCTGAGCTAGACTCATAGATCCACGCCGGACGCTTTCTATCCATGAACATGGAGTATTGTTTGAGAAACGCCGAGGCCAGTTACGGAAGCTCCGGCGGAGTTCCTTTGTGCCAGGAGAACCACTCGAGCGCAGCTTTGAGGTGCTCGACGGCGAGAAGATATGACCTCGGCCCCGCTTCAGGCCCGAGTTTGCACCTACCCATTGCGATCTGGAAGGACTGCAGGTACGACTTAGGATCCGCACCGCCATAACCGGATTTTGATCTTCCCGGTCTGAGATGCGGTTTCGGATCCGAGGGTGAATGGCGCTTCGCGGTTTCCTCGAAGTCTATCGATCTCGGGCGGAACTGGTCGCCTCGATGGATTTGCGATTTTACCGCTTTCACTTCGCCACGGCCTTTGAGATTCGCTGAGATCACGGATCTCGCTTATTGCTGCCGGGCTCCTCAACCTGTCGGGCGCTGGTCGCGATAGATCCGAAGCTGATCTTCCGCGAAGTTCTTCCTGCTCCATCAAGTAGAAGTTCTTCTTTCTTCTCTTCTCATGGGCCTATCGGCGATACCATCTGCCGAAAGCGGACTGGCTTTGGGTCCTCCTCGCGTGGATGTCAGGCCTTCATCGGAAGCGATCCGATTGGTCGCTGATATTCATCGATGCGCCGACGTGCTTCCTTTGTTTCGCAGTCGAGTGGAAGGTTCTAGAGGTCGCTTTGTTGTCCTTTCGAGCCGCTTCTCGAGTGGGCTCTTTCGGCATCTTTTTTCTCGCGGCTTCGAGATCCGGTCGAAGTCTTCGCCGCTGGGCGCGTCTTTGGTGGATCCACGGCAACTTGCTCCTCGCAGTTAAGGTATCGACCTGTTTTGGCGGAAGCTTAGGTTATCAGTTGTCTCCGTTGTTCCGCGCTTCGGGCGGAGGTAAACAGTTCCTTCATCTGCCTGAGCGCCTGCGTTTGCATCAAGCAGGACTGGCGGACGATTCCAGCTGGAGTCTTCAACGCTATACACGGGCGTTCCGTCTAGCGCTGGCTGATCTTTGTGACGGTAGACATGATCGAAGCGGTGCAGGCGCTGTAGATAGATATATCCGTAACCCTCCTTCTAGCCAAACTGTGGAACCAAATTCGCGACCGCCACTTCCGAGCAAAGACGGAGGAAAACCGAAGTTAACCCGATCTTCTTTGAAGGTCCCGACATCTGCTGGCCGCATTACTAAAACAATCAATAAAGATGTGCCATAAAAAAGAAATCGTAAAAGTTGAGCAAAGAGATCTTATTTCTGAATTCTCGCTTGAGCGCGGTACAACAAGAAAAGAAATCTACTAAAGAGCTGTCGAGGAACTAGTCTGGTCGCCTAAGTCTATCCTGTAGCTGAGTCGCAGCCTCGCTGCTGAAAACAGAAAAGAATGCTAAATCGCTTCTGGCGCTAAGTGCTCAAAGTTTGTTATCTGGTTTGCTTTTTTGCCAAAGCTCTCCTTATATCCCTTTAAGACTTCATCTTCTCGCTGGCTGAATCGGTTTTTTCCATTTTCATCCATCTTCGCGGTTTATCTTGAACTCGACATTTATCTTTCGAAAACTTGACATTTATCTTCTCGAAACTTGACATTTATCTCTTTATGAGGATAAAGATAAACCGCCATAGTTATCCTTCTTTTCGAAAATCGTAGTGGCTGCTTTGGCCACGCTACCGCTTAGGCGCTTTTACGGTTTTTCAAGAACGGTTTGAAGGTTTCGGTAGCCCAAGGAACCCCCAATTCCTTTGTATAGTCGGTGACATTTGGTGTTTAGTAACCGGTCATACCAAACTTGGCGTGATTGATCCCAACAAGTTAAGATGGGATCGAACCGCACGATAGGACCGAGATCGACGAGGGCCGCTGGATCGACGAAAGGTCAATTCGCTGACGGGGTGCCACCGGCGCCAGGTTCGGAAAGCCAGCTGGCGCCAGGTCGCCGCTGTGAACGGGTGCCGCCGCTTCCAGGGTCGCCGCAAGCCGCCGGCCAGCTAGGCCAGTCTCCGTCTGGTCGCCACGGCGCCAGGTCGGTGCTGGGCTGACGCCAGGCCAGCCCCGTCTCGCTGCGTCCGCCGCTTTGTAAGTCAAGGGCCAGGCCAGTTCCGGCCCCGCTGCCGGGCCAGCGCCAGGCTGGTGTGCCGGGCTGGCAGCCAGCCAGCCCGCGATCCCCGCTGCGGCCGGCGCGCCGGGGTCGGGTGCCGCCGCTGGCGCTTTAGGTCGGGCCTGCCCCGTGCCGCTGGAAGCCAGGGTTGGTGTCCGGGCCGCCAGGCCAGCTCAAGGCCCTGCGCCGGTGCCAGGCCATTGCCGCTTGTGGTTTTTCGTTGTTCGATCTTTCCTCACAATCGCTTATGGAATTCTTTGAGTTTGGGAGGGTCTTTAGTCTTAGATTTCGAGATAATCGCTTCTAATCCAACGAGATTCCGCGAGTATCGGATTTGAGATGGACTTTGATCTGCAGATTTTCCGCCGCCGGATGCGCAGCAATGTGGTTCGAAGTTTTAGATGTGTTAAAAGATGAATCTTTTAAACAATCGAAGGCTTTACGGAAGACTCATTGTAGATCTCGGACAATCCGACATGGGTTTATAACCAAGATGCTGCCATTACGCTCGAGATCATGCGAGATGATCGCATCGGATGGCGCCAGGACCCCGCCGCTGGCGCCAGGGGAGTGGACGAGCCTTCAGAGTTTTATCGAAGCCACGACCGCTTCTTTGGATTTGATCGTCGCTGGCTTTTCTTCGAGGATTTTCGGTGACGACATTTCGCCATTGACCGATTTTGACCCCTAACACCTCAACAGTTAGCCCCCGTACCGTTAGAATTATGATATTCATGAAGCAGGTGTGCTAGGGTAAGTTAGGCACCATCCAACGTCCAAACTCCGGTTGAATAGTAAATCTTCTTTTCTATAAGTATGTGGAGTAAGTTTTCAAATC